>QANY01009110.1:797041-880891 GCA_003255025.1 Datisca glomerata
CACACACACACACACACACACACACACACACACACACACACACACACACACACACACACACACACACACACACACACACACACACACACACACACACACACACACACACACACACACACACACACACACATATATACTTCATGCCTTTTTCCTTTCTATCTCTATAATAAAATGTTAATGAAAAACAATGTCTATGTCATTATCCTCACCAATGTGTTAATGAAAACATATACAATGATAAGAAAAGTTGATATTGATTAACTATATAAAACTTCTTCTTTTTTACGTGCAATACACATTTAAAAAATTAGTTAATATGAATCAGTTGATTGTAAAAGCATATGCTTAATCGGAGAAGAAAGGGTAAAGAGAACACTAAAAAATGGTGGAGAGCACGGAGTGACTTCTGAAAGAATCCCCACCTCTGGTGGAGGACAATGATCGATCTCAGAAAAGGGCAAAAGTGAGAGATAAGGAAGAGAATGACACTGCTTTGTCGTTCCGGGATAAATTGATGAAAGATGTGAAGGATAGAGAACATGTTATTTTCGAAGAATTAGAAGATTTTCAGATAGAAGGGGGAGATATAACCATTGATAATGAACAAGGTATTCCTGCAATTTCATTGTCTGACATATTCAAGAACCATATTGTAAAGCCATGAAAAAATGCAGTGCTTGTCAAATTACTGGGTCGTCCGATTGGGTATAAGACTTTAGTGGCTAGATTGGGAACTATGTGATTTTCTTCACAAGGTTTCAATGTTATTGATTTGGACAATGACTACTTCATAGTTCAACTCAAATGTGAAGATGATGCTCATAATGCATTAACTAAGGGACCTTGGTTAATCATGGGGCATTATTTGACGGTCCGTTCCTGGCACCAAGACTTTTTACCCTAACTCAGCTTCCATCCAGTCAGTTGTGGCTTGGATTCGGCTTCCAAGGATGTCTCTGCATTTTTATCATAAGAAAGTTTCCACGGGCTATTGGAGACATTGTTGGAAAGGTTCTGCAAGTAGATTATAATACTGACTCTCTTTCGAGAGGAAGGTTTGCTCGAGTGGCGGTGGAGGTGGATTTGAGAAAGCCCTTGGTGCCTCGTTTATTGATTGATGGAAGAATGCAATTTGTAGAATGAGGGGCTTCCCAAAATCTGCTTTGATTGTGGTCGTTTTGGCCATGTTACTACAAACTTTCCATAAAAAATGAATGTTGATGATGGCGGTGGTGGGAAATCATCAGACGGAGATGTAGAGGTAGGAGATGAGAGCGAAAATGGAAAGTTTGGTCCACGGATGGTAGTTGCTAAAAAAGGAAGATCTCTGGATAAACGGGATAATGGAAATGGCAATTCTAATTTTCGTGGTGCTAATGGGAGTAATAATGCCAATATTCGTGGAGCTAATGGGACAATAATCCCAATAATCGTCAGGCCAGCAAAGGAATGAATAATTCTTCTAGATTTAATGCCCACTTGGAAATGGAAGAAAGTCAACTGGAGCATGTGGTTAATATTGCTAAGGATTTGGGCATTGTTACTTATGTATACAACTCCAACATTTTTTCACTCTTTTGAGATTTCTACAATTCTCACTTATTTGTTCATTCTCATTTAACTCACTTTAGAAGATAATTTCTCATTCATCCCAAAATTAATTTTGATAAATTAATAGTCGATTTTGATGTACTCGCAGAAGAGAACTTAAAAATATGAAGACCTTACACTTTTATATAGTAGATCCCACCTAAAAATTTGTCCAAAATTGATTTACGAAAATGGTGTACAAAATACCCATTTTCAATAATTTTTCACATGAATGAAAATTGACGACTAACAACACGACAGACATGGTGATAGAATTCTACGTTCCAAAACTTGCATAGGATAGGTAGGTTTTATCCTTTGAACATTCCCTTATGTAAGTATGTTTACTTTACTAGTTGACCAGCAGACACAATGTATTTGAACTGTTTGGCCTTTTGTGTAAATGATGACATACTACACACAAAAGTCATCCCTGACACAGTTTAGTTCTCATGATTATGTTCATTTTGGCCATGAACATCATCCTAGTTCTGAAAGAGTTTCTAAAGAAATGTGCCCTTACAATTCCTATAGAAGTAGCCCCACTTCACTCTCACATAGGTGATCTCTTAATTTAAGAGTAAACCAGCATTACACTGCTCGGATCTCACAATTTCTGATCATAAGAATAGTTAAAAGCTCAACTTAACCTAATCTCAATGGGTATCACTGTTTTCATCATAGGAATGGATAGGAAAAATCCTCACAGTGATCCGGCTAAGTTTATACAATTAGGTTGTTCATTTGAACCTAGATCTTAGGATATCCAATCAATTAGGTTAGATTTTCTTTATATCAACTTATTTTTACATGGGTTTTAGTCTCATTCCAATCAATGACTTTTCAACTAACTCTCTATTTAACCCTTTAGTTAATGGATCTGCAATGTTATCATTTGACTTCACATAGTCAAAAGTAATAACCCCTATTAAGAGTAGTTGTTTAATGGTATTATGTCTACGATTAATGTGTCTAGACTTACCATTATACATATTATTTTGTGCTCTTCCAATAGCACTTTGACTATCACAGTGTATGCAAATTGCTGGCACAAACTTTGTCCATCTAGGAATATCCTCTAAGAAGTGATGTAGACACTCAACATCATCCATTCATTTGTCCAAAGCTATAAGCTCAGATTACATAGTTGATCTAGATATAACAATCTGTTTTGAGGATTTTCGTGCTATGGCAGCACCTCCTAGTGTGAAAACATACCCACTAGTAGACTCCATATCTTTCTTATCAGATATCCAATTTTTGATACCCAATTAGTGATTGACACGTGACAATTACTACAAATTAAATATTTATTTTAACTAGATGAATATCTAGATATCAGTTAATTCAAAATTACAGAGTATTCTCATACAGTCCATCAACATAATCAATTCATGTAGTCCTGTTCTCCAATTATTGATTCGTAAATTAGAACTGGTTAAAATTATAGTTTTACCCTTATGTACCATTAAACCATTAGTGAATGACTAATTTATAATCTTATTATGAATTTGACCTCAATAATCATTTAGTTTCAGAATTAACACTTAAGGGAATCATTATATGATCCGTTAGAAAAGCTTGGATTCAAAATCTTGTAAGATCATGTTCCCAGTCATCCATATCACTGAATCTTCAAAATAAAAGTCACTAGCCTATTTTACAAACAAATATTAACGAGTGAATCAAAATATCCAGTAGACATGTATAAGAGTTCATGACTACTCAGGATTCAGACTGATTTACATATGATCATCGAATTGATGTGTATTAAATCTTTATTATAAATGGCACGTTGATAAAGATATTAATTCACATCGTCCACTCATTATATAAAGTACCTTCAGTAAGATTTTTATCTACAACAATGATCTGGATCTAGATCACATGCATTCATAATGCTTAGTGAACCGTATTAGCAACCATTCATCAAAGATTCCATACTTTAATATGTTGCTGACAATTTTATTCATTATCTATGATCTTAATCTCATTGTACTAATACAAGATCATAGTCTCATTAATGAATATAAAATTTTCAGATATTTATATAAATTATTCAACAATAATTTAAAAGAAAAATTATAAGAAAAATGTAAACCTCATTAAATTTCATATCAAAATATCAATACACGTATTTTGGGGGCATAACCCCCAAGAACTCCTACTTGCCTTAAAGAAAATGTGGCAATTCTCTCAACCTCATGTTTCGCGCATGACCCTCGAACAACTTCGTAGGAAGTCTCTTGGTAAATGAGTCAGCCATGTTCAGATCCAACGTTATCTTCATGACAGTTAGATCACCTGAACGTATGACCCAAACATCGACTTTCGAATATCCTCATTTAATTCCTAATCAGTATATCCAGTGTGATTCTGGTCTCTGACTGAATAAACAAGCATATAGTTTTTTATTCTCCTAAGATACTTGAGAATGTGCTTTACTGCAATCCAGTGTTCCAAACCTGGATTCGATTGATCACGACTGACAATTCCCACTACAATGTCTGGTCTCGTACACAACATGACATACATGAGACTTCTAACTATTGAAGTATAGGGAGCCTTTCTCATATCATCTTCCTCCCGAGGTGTCTTAGGACATTGTTCCTTGGAGAGAACAATTACATGTTTGGTCAGTACTTGACCTTTCTTGAAGTTCTTCATAGAGAATCTCTCAAGCACCTTATCAATATAAGATGCATGAGAAAGTGCTAAGAGCTTGTTCTTTCTATCACTTAGGATTTAGATTCCTAGAACATATATCACATCTCCCAAATCTTTCATTTGGAATTTGTCATCTAACCACTTCTTTACATTTGACAAAGTTTCTACATCATTCCTAATGAGTAAAATATCGTCAACATAAAGAACTAAGAAACCCACATCTTATCTTTGATGTATTTATAAGCACATGCTTCGTCAACATTTTTCTCGAAACCATAAGATTTTCTAATCTCATCAAAGGTAATATTATATGATCTAGATGCTTTAATCCATAAAGGGATTTAAGCAACTTACACACTTTCTGATCTTGCCACTTTTCTACGAACCCTTCTGGTTGCATCATATAGATGTTTTCTTCAAGAGAGCCATACAGAAAAGCTATCTTGAGGTCCATTTTCCATATCTAATAGTCAAAACTAGCGGCTATGGACAAGAGGATGCATATGGATTTTTACATGGCCACAAGGGAGAATGTCTCTTCATAATCGACTACCTCCCTTTGTGTATAGCCATTGACTACTAACCGTGCCTTGAAAGTCTCTACTTTCCCATCTACACCTTTTTTCTTCTTGAAGATCCATTTACATCCAATGATCCTGACATCTTCAGGTGGATCTACAAGTTCTCAGACAGAATTGGAATACATAGATTCCATTTACTGGTTCATGGCATCTTGTCATTTCTCCTTTTCAAGATCATCCATTACTTCTTCATAAGATAATGGATCGTCCTTATCAGTGTCTGACACTAGGACACGTGCTTCTAGTTTGTAGCGAACTGGTTGTCTTTCAACCCTTCCACGGGATTTTCTTTGCAGGAACTGTAGTTTCTCTGGTTTATCGTTTATCAGTAAAAATTAAAGGTGGTCTAATCTCATAAGTCGCTAATTCCTCGAAAACTACTTTGCTATGAGGTTTGTAGTTTTGCATATAGTCATACTCAAGGAAGGTTGCATTTGTCGATACAAACACCTTTTGATCATTGGAACTATAAAAGTACTCACCTCTAGTCTCTGAAGCATAGCCTACGAATATGCATACCTCAGACCTCGAGTCTAACTTTTCGGTCTGGGATCTAAGAACGTGAGTTGGACACCTTCATATACAGAAATGACACAAACTAGGTTTGATGTCATTCCATAACTCTAAAGGCGTCTTTCTTACAGACTTAGAGGGCACTACATTCAAAATATAAGTTGTCATGTGTAGTGCATATTCTCAAAATGTAAGTGACAGTGATGAGTAGCTTAACATCGACTTAACCATATCCAATAAGGTCTGGTTTCTCCTTTCTGCAGCACCATTTTACTGTGGTATTCCAAGTGTTGTGAGTTGGGATAGGATTCCACACTCCAGCAAATAATCTTTGAATTCTAAATCTAAGTATTCACCACCTCGATCGGTCGAAGGGTTTTCAATGATTTACCTAATTGCTTTTTAGGTTCAGTTTTGAAGTCTTTAAATTTTCCAAAAGTTTCACACTTTCTTCAGTAATCGTCAATAAAAGTGATGAAATACTTATACCCACCTCTAGCTTATACATTGATCGGTCCACAGACATCACTACGTACTAGTTCAAGTCGGTCCACAGACGTCGCCGGAATAACAAATTCCGGTGACATTGCCAGTAATCCAAAATTAGCGGCTCCAGCGCCAGAAATCCAATTTTCGGTGTCGGCGTCAGAATTCTAAAAGAATTCCTATTTATTTTCTTTTTCCTCCGTCCTTCGTCTCTTGCACTCTTCATCTTCTCGCGATCAGAATAATTATAATAAATATTCAAAATAAAATTATAAAAAATCTTACACCCAAAAACGGCTTACACAAGATCTAAGAAAAAAATAAAGAATAAAGCATAACCCAATAATCACTATACAATTAAGGATCCGTTATTTTCTATACATTTAAAAAATATAACCATCCATTCATTCATACATATCTCATATTAGATGAATAATGCAAGAAAACCCACAGAGCATTTAACATATAAATACATAAAGACTGCTCTGATACCCTTGTTGGAAAACGTGGCGCAGACGCAGGCGCAGGCGTTTAAAAAATATAATAAAAATAAATCTTTTTCGATAAAAATAAAAACAAGCGCGATGCAACAATAACAAAAAAACTTTTTTATTGAAAACTTTTTTCGATCAGTCAGGATCTATTATATATTTATATATTAAATCTACAAAATACAAAGTTAGAAACCATATACCTCTTATAGTCTTAATCAAGCATCCTTGCAAAACCGAGTGATCCTCCATCTCACGAAACCATTCCAATGATCAGTAGACTGCGAGATCCACATCAAGATCTTCCATGTCAATCCTCAACGCACTAGGACGTGTGTGGGTAAGTAGAATATTACAAGACACTTTTTCTATCTCTAGATGTTCTCAACACATGAGATCTAGAGATTTACTGAGAATAACTTTTGTGAGATGATTCTTTAAAAGAACGTGATGATTATTCTTTTAGAGATTTGATTAACCATTAATCATAGAAAAAATCACTCTGAGCAATTGTGTTCACAACTCAATTCTCTGATTGATCAACTGATGATCGGATTAACTAATTCATCAACTAATGTCATTCGAATAAAATCTGTATCTTATTCTAAATAATGGTGTATCAGATATTTATGGATAATTAAATATAAAAAATAATATTTAATTTCAAATTACCCAATACAGTGGGACCCACTGTATAATGATGCACGACTGCAGTGCCACGTATTCATTAATGAGACTATGATCTTGTATTAGTACGAGATGATTAAAATCATAGATAAAGAATAATATTTTCAGTAACATATTAAAGTATGACATTTAATGAATGGTTGCGAGTACGGTTCACTAAACATTATGAATGGGTGTGATCTAAATTCGGATCATTAATGTGCACAGAAATCTTAGTGAATGTACTTTATATAATAAGATTACATATGCAAGACTGATGTTAATTAATATCTTTATTAACGTGCCGTTTATCATAAAAATTTAATACACATTAATTCAATGATCATATGTAGATCAGTCTGAATCCTGAGTAGTCATGAACTCCTATGCATATCTATTGGATCTTTTGATTTACTCATTAAGGTCTGTTTGTTAATCAGGCTAGTGACTTTTATTTTGGAGATAAAGTGATGTGGATGGCTGGAGATATGATCTTAACCAACGTATTTAAAGAATTAATTATATACTTGGAAAATAAAATCTACAATCAATTGAAACTAAATAGAAATCAAACTTTTCAAAAAAAATTAAGTTTTCAAAAATTAGAAAATCCCGCCCATACCCAACCATTAGGTAAATCAATCTCAACCCCACTCCTATTAAATGAAACTTATTCAAAATTTCAAATCCACCAATGATATGAAAAGAAAATAAAAAAGAAAAATGTAAAAACTTAAACTATTAAAATTCAATATACGAAACTTGAAAATTAAATATATGACAGATTATCATCTATCTTATTTTAAATAAAATATTGACAATTATAGAGTAATACAAAAAATGCCATAAAAATTAAACACGCTATTAACATTGACATGTATAATTATTTACACTGAATCAAGAAGAATATATTTCAGAAAACATGCATCGTTGAAAATACCAGGTTTTAATTCAAGAAATAAACTATTAACATTAATGTAATAACTCTGGAAATTAACAAGCAAATGACTCTAAACAGAAAAAGTTTAAAATTTAGAAATTAAAAAAAAAGATTGAATATCAATCGGTTATGGAAAAAGATTTTTTCCATAGCCGAAACTCCTTATATATAGCGTATTTATGATTAATCATTCACATTTATATAATTTAAAATTTAAAATAAATGTAAAACTAAACTAATACTAAAAATTGGCAAATTCTCCTAGATAATTAAAAGGGCTCCACGAAATCATTAACTAAAAATCATCCATAGAGGGGCAAATCTGTCCATCGTAAATAACCATCCCAAATCTGCAGATGTGGCATCAAGAAATCTTCTATTAACCTATAAAAATGAAAACTGTGCTATTTCTTAACTTAGTCTTCTAAACTTGACTATCTGATACAATTACTTAAGAGTATTTAACCCATTAAAAGGTCATTTAACCAAAAAAAAAATTGAAAACATTTTTTTCCTTAAAATTGCAAACTAAAAAATATTTTGGGCCTTAAACTACAAAGAATATTACATATTCTATTATAGTTGGGCTTCAAATAAGAAGAAAAAATAAATAAGTAATTACACTAAATAGTCAAGTTTAGAAACATGAGTTAAGAAATATCACAATTTTCATTTTATAGGTAATTAGCAGATTTCTTGATGCCACATCAACAAATTTTGGCTGATTATTTATGGTGGACAGATTTGCCCCTCTATGGATGATTTTTTGTTATTGATTTTGTGGGACCCTTTTAATTAATTAGGAGGATTTGCCGATTTTTAGTATTAGTTTTATATTTATTTTAAATTCAAAATTGTACAAATGTGATTGATTTATCGAATATGCTATTTATCCTTTTCCATAACCGATCAATCTTTTTTTTTAATTTCTAGATTTTAAGCTTTTTCTCTTTGGAGTCTGTTTGCTTGCTTGTTTCCAAAATTATCTACATTAATGTCAATAGTTTATTTCTCGAATTAAAACTTGATATTTACGACGATGCATGTTTTTTGAAACATATTTTTCTTGATTCAGTGTAAATAATTATAGACGTCAATGTTAATAGCATGTTTAATGTTTTATAGCATTTTTTTGTATTACTCAATAATTGTCAATATTTAATTTACAGTAAGATATATAATAATATGTCATATATTTAATTTTCAAGTTTCATAATAGTTTAAGTTTTTACATTTTTCTTTTTCTTAATTTAGAGCTCATTGGTGGATTTCAAATTTTAAATTAGTTTCACTTAATAGGAGAGATGGTGAGATTTGTTTACTTAATGGTTGAGAGATGAGTAGAATTTTCTAATTTTTGAAAACTTAATTTTTTTTTTGGAAAGTTTGATTTCGATTTAGTTTCAATTGATTGTAGATTTTATTTTTCAAGTATATCATTAATCTTTAAATATGGTGGTTGAGCCGCGGTTCAGGGGGAGGCGTCATTTATGGGATTTTCAAAATTTTAAGTTTTATAGTATTTTTAGGTTGACCGTAATAATCCAATCACAAAATGTTTCCTTACTTATAGGGTATCTCAAATTAGTATATCAATAACATTCATATGATTTACCCAAATTAATAAGTTTGTTACTTTATATGGGCGAATAGTAGTTTGGTTTAAAATGATTGATTATTTAAGAAACTTACTATTTACCTATAGATCTAGAAAACCTGATATTGCTTAAGACAAATTTCTCTATATATATAGTGCAAAATTTTTTAAAATAAATCTGAAACAAAAAACAGCCCATTGACCTAGATAGAGGTGGCCCATATAGAGAGAGCTTGTAAGCTTATCAAGTTATCACACTTGATACAAATTTCTCTATATATACCACTTCAACATTTTCTCATTTTCCGATGTGAGATTTCTACAATTCTCACTTATTTTTCATTCTCATTTAGCTCACTTTGAGAGATAATTTTTCATTCATCCCAAAACCAATTTTGATAAATTAATAGTCAATTTCGATGTACTCGCGGAGGAGAACTCAAAAATTCAAATACCTTACACTTTTACGTAGTAGGTCCCACTTAAAAATTTATCAAAAATTGATCTTAAAAAAGGGTGTACAAAATACCCATTTTCTAACATCATCATCATCTGATGAAGACCTTGGTCCGCCGTCCTCCTCCATCAGCTTTCCGGTCTTGTACAATCTGTTGAAGGAACTTAGTTTTTCGATAGCCCGTCTAGGACAAGGTTTGTCGAGAGTCTGTCCGTTAAGGGTTCATCCATAGTGGGTGTGTCCATCACAAGGGTCTGTCTACCACAGGTTCGTCTGTCTTGGGATGACTGAATCTGAAGGGGCAAAGGATATCTAGAACAAAGGAGACGAAAGGGGATAGGAACTAAACAAAAAAAAAGAGTTCTCTTTTTGAAAAATCTGAGGTTTTCTTTTACATAACTCTTCAAACTTGATTTTTTTCTTTCTTCATCTTCCCTTTCTTTAATAAAATCTCGTTCGTCGTCACGTCAATGATGTCCAAATCACTTCTCAGCCGCGCTGATGGTGCTATGGAGAAATGAGTGAGTTTCTTAACTTAAAAATCATACGAAGAGAATGATATTTTTAAATTTAAAAAAGATGCGAGTGTCATTTATTAAAATTATAGGGGGTGTTAGACGAAATTTTCCAATTATAAAATATTATGTTCACAAAGAGTTGAATAACAATGAATATCATAAATTAAGTAAAATGGAAGAGAATGAATATGTGAGAAAATTTGTAAAATGCCAAAAGTTCCATTTCCTTATAAATGATTTTAGTTTGATATTGTATTAAGTACATAGTTGAATCATTTTGCAAGATTTCTTCTTGGTTTCTTGATAAACTTAAACATATTGCATTTTTTTATGTTGATGTTAGTTATTGTTTATTATTTTAATTATAGTTTGTCCCCTTTAAGAAAATTAAAGGCCTCGCCCCCATGATATGAGGTTTGGACAAATTAAACTGCGATCGACAACTTTGATTTCTAAAATTCAATAAACTATGTTAATCTAAATTTTACTTATTTATGTACTTAATGTGGACATCAAGATATGATAGAGACTTCAGTGTTCTCCCAGCGAAGCGCAACTCTTATGGCGTATCGGGAGTGTCTCCACTAAAGATACACCATGGAGTATCACAGTTGAGATGTACCATGGAGTATCACCGCCGAGACGTATCATGGAGTACCACCGCTAAGACGCACCATGAAGTGTCACCACTGAGTTGCATCCCTTGGGGCGCTGCCATTGAGGTGCACCCCTTGGGGCGCTGCCATTGAGGTGCACCCCTTGGGGCGCTGCCATTGAGGTGCACCACTTAGGGTGCCGCCACTGAGGTGCACCTCACGGGTTGAAGACAATAATAATGTACTTTAAACAAGATGTATCACTCCGCTATCACAATGAGTCATCACCTCACAAACCACCAAGTCAAGTGACAAAGACTTGGGTGGACGTATGGTTTTCTAGGAACGCTTGGAAGGCTATGGACTGGTAGGATTAGAGGCGAGGCTACGTCGTATTGGAGAGGACACACCTCTTCCAATATGACCACTTTAAACATTGGGGGTGTGCTACGCTCCCACCTTGGGGAGGAGGTTTGGTTCTGAGAGATCCCTTTGAGAGGAGACTTCGGGTGAATACCGTCGTTGAGCCCCATAGGCTAGACGCATTCCCCATATCATGGTCACTCCACAAGACCCGCGTGGTGCCATTCGATTGACACATGTGAGATCCCCCTCTTATCCACCTAAACGTGATTAATTAGCTAAGGTGGCGCATTTAGATTGGTGAGCTTACAACTAATCAAGGGATTAGTTGCAATAGTCCTTCATCCTTTTTGTCACCTATAAAATGAGGGCTTCTCCTTCATTTTGGGGCATGAAAAATCTTAGAGAGAGAAGCTCCCACTTCTAGAGAGAAAAAGTATTTTGTCACCACCCTTGAGTGTTTAGAGTGCTCTCATTTCACCTTTCGGCGTCCTCTCTGGCTTTCTCAGGCATTGTTTCGGTCACTTGCTAAGGATTAGACCACCTCGTATTCACCCACGCACACCCTTACATCTATATTTGACGACTCTACTGGGGATCGAACCCAAAATCTCTAGTTTGAGTGAATACCATCGTGGAGCCCCATCGATCATGGTCACTCCACAAAACCCACGTGGCACCATCTGATTAGCGCATGTGAGATCCTCCTCTTTTCCACCTAAGCGTGATTAATTAGCTAAGGTGGTGCGTTTGGATTGGTTAGCTTACAACTAATCAAGAGATTAGTTACAATGGCTCCCCTTTTTTGCCCCTATAAAAGGAGGGATTCTCCTTCATTTTGGGGCATGAAAAATCTTAGAGAGAGAAGCTCCCACTTCTAGAGAGAGAAAATATTTTGTCACCACCCTTGAGTGTTTAGAGCGCTTCCTTTCACATCACAGTGTTTCTTTCGACGTTCTCAGGTGTTGTTCCGGTCATTTGCTAAGGATTAGACCACTCTCGCACTCACCCATGTCACACCCTTGCATCTACATTTGACGACTCCACTGGGGAGTGGTTTATCACTCTAGCAAAGGACTACCATGGTCAGATGTGCAAAGGGAAGAGCAGCCTACCGCGCACGGAGGGAGATGGACCTATACTCAATGATGAACGCGGACAGGAGAAGGAGAACACCTCTCGCAACTACCACCAAACGTACCTATACAAATGCAAGAGTAAGCCGAAGCCATCCGAGAACTCCAAGCTTCTAACGCCGAGATGAGGAGAGTCATTGATACATTGAATGCATACATTAGTGCCACTACACCACAACACCTGCCGCCATCCTTCACCATGGGCATGCAACCATCCTCCACCATAGGCGAGCAATCAACCTTCACCATGGGCACGCAACTAGCCTCCATCATAAGAGTGCAACCAACCTTCATCCTGAGCGTGCAACCGAGTACCTCCATCATGGGTGCGCAACTGTTTACCTCCACCATGGGCATGCAACCAGCCTCCTTCATAGGAGCAGGAGCTCAACCAACCTCCACTATAGGCGCGCAACTGACCTCCTCATGAGCATCCAACCATCATCCATTGTAGGCGTTCAACCACAAGTATTCACCTAGAACCATGTTCAAACCAACACTCAACCCTTACACAAGCTAATGTTAAACCAACACCTCTACCTTTTGTGATCGACGGCTTGCCTAGACCAACTATCATGGTCGATGCCCCACCTCTGGACAACATCACTACCCCGACTACTATAATGGGTCGAACTAACCTTACCTCAAACGTGAACATCCTTATTAGGAGTAGTCATTTCATTATCCATGAAGCCATTCAAAAGGTGCTTCAAGAAGAGAGAGTAAGAGCGTCTATGAATGAGTCTATTGTCGACTTCAGACCACAATATTCGACTGACATAGCCTTGAGACCATACCCCACGGACTACATTCCCTCAAAGTTTTGAAAGTACAATGGCAGAAATGGGTGTGTCAAGGAACACATGATACATTTCATTGATGACATGACCCTATGGTTACAATGAGTTCATGCGTTTGAGGGAATTTTCCAAGTCCTTAACGGAGCGAGCTAACACTTGGTATGTGAGCTTGGCGCCCGAGTCGATCTTGAAATGGACGTAAATGGTGTCAACTTTCTTGGTGAAATTCTTTGTCATAGAAGAGAAAACTAGCATATTGGATCTAGAAAGATAAAAGATCAATGACGACCTTGTGTCATATACTTAACGGTTCAAGGAGAAGGCTATGGATCACCAAGAGGATTGCAAGGAGGAAGCTCTTATGAAGATGTGCATTGGAGGGATGTTCGACGATTACAAGGTCTACCTTGAGAATTTGGGGATTGTCACCTTCGCCCGCTTGATAGAGGCATCCAAGAGGACAAGTGTTTCAGTACGTAAGCCACGACAAGCCGAGAGGGATGACTGTCATGACCGCCCTTGGAGACCCACCACATCATGCTACCATCCTCAAGTAGTGGCTGCACAATCAAAAGGGCGCAGTCATAAGAGAGGTAGTGATGAGAGGAGTGACCCGCCACCTTTCCCTTGCACCATGGATAAGGTGGAAGCACTAGTAGATGTATGGATAAATGACAAAGAAATCATTTTTCCTTGGGTATTGTGCTAACCACAAAGGAGGAAATGAGTTTCCCAAACTTCTATCGATATCACCGTACTACATCATACCCTACCCAAGAGTGTAAGTTTTTTAGGAGGTTCTTTGATGAGAAATTAAACGCGAGATCATTAGGGAGGGTGTCAGACCCGCAGATCCACCCCCTTTCCTTGAATATGCCAATGTCAAAACATTTTGTCATTAATCGAAACAATAGCAACCAACGCAACCATGCGTGATATAAGCCAGCCGGCCCGCTCTTTTGTAATCAAACTTGGAATCATCAGAGGAACTTCATATAATTTTGACTATAAAGATGTGCTACGAAATATCACTACTTAATGGGGCTCCAACGCCTTTCCTGGAAAACACCCATGATAAACGTCATGTTTGGTGAGATACATAGGCTTTCACACCTTTACTTGAGAACACCCATGATAAATGTCATGCTTATTTATATGCGTAGACTTTCATGCCTCTACTTGAGAATACCTATGATAGATGTCATGCTTGATGAGATGCATAGGCTTTCACACCTCTACTTGAGAACACCCATGATAGACGTCATGCTTGGTGAGATGTATAGACTTTCACGCTTCTACTTGAGAACACCCATGATAGATGTCATGCTTGGTGAGATGCATAAGCTTTCATGCCTCTATTTGAGCACACCCATGATAGACATCATGCTTGGTGAGATGCATAGGCTTTCATGCCTCTACTTAAGAACACCCACGATAAACATCATGCTTCGTGAGATGCATAGGCTTTCATGCCTCTACTTAAGCACACCCATTATAGACATCATGCTTGGTGAGACACATAGGCTTTCACGCCTCTACCTATGATAGACATCATACTTGGTGAGATACATAGGCTTTCACGTATCTACTTGAGAACACCCATGCTAGACGTCATGCTTGGTGAGATGCATAAGCTTTCACACGTCTACTTGAAAACACCCATGATAGACGTCATACTTGGTGAGATGCATAGGATTTCACGCCTCTATTTGAGAACACCTGTGATAGACGTCATGCGTGGTGAGATGCATAGGATTTCATGCCTCAACTTAAGAACACACATGATAAACGTCATGCTTGGTAAGATGCATAAACTTTCACGCCTCTACTTGAGAACACCTATGATAGACGTTATGCTTGGTAAGACGCATAAGCTTTCATGCCTCTACTTGAGAACACCCATGATAGACGTCATGCTTGGTGAGACGCATAGACTTTCACGCCTCTACTTGAGAACGCTTGTGATAGACGTCATGCTTGATAAGATGCATAGGCTTTCACGTATCTACTTTAAAACATTCATGATAGACATCATGTTTGGTAAGATGCATAGGCTTTCTTGAGTCTAGTTGAAAACATGCATGATAGACATCATGTTTGGTGAGATGCATAAGCTTTCACGCCTTTTGAAAACATCCATGATAGACATCATGCTTGGTGAGATGCATAGGCTTTAAACACTCCTCAGTGGAGGCACTGCAGCACTCCTCAGCGGAGACACTTCAACACTCCTCAGTGGAGGCACTTCAGCACTCCTCAGCGGAGGCAGTTCGGCACTCCTAAGCGGAGGCGCTTCAACACACATCACAGAGGCACTTCAGCACAGAGGAATTTATTTTTTCAAAATTCTCCTAAGGGGGTAGCACGTTACAAACACCTTATGATGGAGGCATGTTCACTAGAGGCAAAAATTTTGAAATTTTCATAAGGGGGGAAACATACTAGAAATACCTTATAGGGGAGGCACATTCAATGGAGACATGTCCAACTGGGGTAAAATTTGTGAACTTTTCTTAAAGGGGAAGCATACTACAAACACCCTATGGCGGATGCACATTCAATGGAGGCATGTCCAATAGAGGTAAAAAATTTCAAAATTTTCCAAAGGGGGGAAGCATACTACAAACACAGTATGACGGAGGCACGTTCATTGGAGGCATGTCCAACGGAGGCAAAAATTTCCAAAATTTTTCTAGGGGGGGGGAATCATACTACAAACACCCTATGACGGAGGCACGTCCAATGAGGGCAAATTTTTTTAAAATTTTCTTAAGGGAGGAAGCATACTACAAACACCCTATGACGGGGGCGTGTTCAATGGAGGCAAATTTTCAAAATTTTTCCAAAGGGGACGCACATTACAAGCACTCTATAGGGAATGCATGTTCAATGAAAGCATGTCTGACGGAGGTAAAAATTTTAAAAATATTTCCTAAGGGGTGAAGCATACTGCAAACATCCTATAGAGGTGAAGCATACTACAAACATCCTATAGGGGAGGCATGTTCATCATGAGACATCCTACTTGCAAATTATTTTTAAAAAGTATAATAATGAGTATTTCACTCACCTGAATAGAGAAATCCAAAGTAGAGGGCCCGACTCTTACTAGTTCAAACGATGACGACTTGATGGTTCGTGAAAGCAATATCTATAAATAAAACAAAGACTTAGTTAGAGCAAGCAAAGAAAACACCAAGTCCATGCTGCCATTGCACCCCTCTCCCAATCGCCGTTGGACTGCCCATCAAGTAAAGCCGCACCTGGACTCCCCCATCAAGTAAAGCCACAACTGGACTCCCACGCCAAGTAAAGCCGCCGCTGGACTCTCACTCCCTCAATGTCGCCACTAGACTCCATGCTCAACCCGTCACTGCACTCCACTCCCTCATACCACCACCCAACCTCAACCCTCATACCGTCATTGGACTACCCCACAAATGAGCTCTTGCCACTGGACTCCCCCTCCCTTGACATACATTTTGTCAAACAGCTTCTAGGCAATTTCAAAGTCACCCACTTCGAAGTACAAATCAACAAGTGGCCATTCATTGACAATATGTATATAAAGCAGTAATGCAAGATGATGCACATACTGGAGAAGAATTTATCAAGTTACAGAGTGGTTACTAAAAACTAAAGATAGTCCCCCCACCTTTAGTTGTCATTCACGTGAATTTATGGAGGTCTAAATCCCCACCACTCTTTTCTCAACCACCCACACTAATCACACCCAAGAATCTCAACCCACATATACTTATTCACACAAAAATGCAGCAGAAATTTTATTCACATAAAAATGCAATTTGGTCAACGAAGAGGTGCAACTCACCCCCATTTTGACAAGAGGAGTCCAGTACTAAGCTCTAGCAAAAAAAAAAGAGGGATGCAAGGAAGATGAAGGTTTAGCTTTGTTTGATTTCTTTTAAAACAGAGGGGGAGAAGGATGTGATTAAAATGGGTTACCCTTTATATAGAGGGAGAAGGGAGAGAGGACTCCTCACATTCCAAAAATTTAAAATTGTTTGAAATTTAACCCCATAAAATTTGTTTTTTTAAATTTGACCCCATGAAACCCGTCTAGGTTCGTTGAACCTAAGGGAAAATAGATGTTTACATCACATAAATAAGGCACATTAAGCATAACGAATCAATGGATTCTGCATACATCATGTAATGAAAACAAGCAAAGGATCGGTGACTTGATGATACAATCGATTGCTACATTGAAGAAATTACGTACAATCCCGATTACTCCGCATCATTCTTGCACAATGGGACTAAATGTACATGAGGGTTGATGACTTCAACGTTGACTTACCGCAAAGCGTAACTCTTTCAGTGTATCAGGAGTGTCTCCAAATGCACCATGGAGTACCATTGCTGAGACGTACCATGAAGTATCACCGCTGAGAAGTATCATGGAGTGTCACCGCGGAGGTGCACCCTATGGGGTGTCACTACCGTGGTGCACCCCATAAGGTGCCGCCACTGAAGTGCCTGTGGGGGTCGTCCCCATGGCAGCACCATGGGGTGTCACCCCCATGGCAGAACCATTGATGCCACCCATGTGGTATCTCCATTGATGTCACCCATGTGGTAACACCATTGATGTCACTCATGTGGTAGCACCATTGATGTCACCCCATGGGTGTATCATGGAGGTGTTTGGATCACTATTCGTAATGCAACTTGAAGACAACAATGACGTACTTCAGACAAGATTGATCACTCCACTATCACAATGAGGCATCAAATCACAAACCACCAAGTCAAGTAACAAAGACTTGGGTGGACGTATGGTTGCCTGGGAATGCTTGGGAGGTTGTGGACTGGTAGGATTAAAGGCGAGGCTACGTCGTATTGGAGATGACATACCTCTTCCAGTATGACCACTCTGAACATTGAGGGTGTGCTACCCTCCCACCTTGGGGAGGGCGTTTGATACTGAGAGATTCTTTTGAGAGGAGGCTTTGGGTGAATACCGTCATTGAGCCTCATCGGCTAGGCGTATTCTCCCTAAATCATGCTCACTCCACAAGACCCACGTGGCGCCATTCGATTGGCACATGTGAGATCCTCCTCTTATCCACCTAAGCGTGATTAATTAGTTAAGGTGGCGAGTTTGGATTGGTGAGCTTGTAACTAATCAATGGATTAGGTTCAATGGTCCGCCCCCTCCTTTTTGTCACCTATAAAAGGAGGGCTTCTACTTCATTTTGGGGCATGAAAAATGTTAGAGAGAGAAGCTCCCACTTCTAGAGAGAGAACATATTATGTCACCATCCTTGAGTGTTTAGAGTGCTCCATTTTCACCTCCCGGCATCATCTCCAGCGTACCCACGTCACAAATTTGCATCTACAATCATGATTTAGCTACAGCTATATATAATCCCAATATATGTATTTAGAATATAGTAAATTGGAACTAATTACTTCATAACGTGGGCACCGTGGCCGGTGGCCTTACATTTTCTCAAAGTTCTTATAATGTTTGCATTTCTAGATATATTACATCCCAAAACGAGCACCCGTTTGTTCCATCTTCTCAATTTCTTATAAAGTTTACATTCCTCAAATATATTATATCCGCAAAACGAGCATCCCTTCATTACTTCTTTTATTTCACGATTTCAAACCTTGGTTTTTTCACTTGAGACTTTATTATTTATCATGAAAATTTGGTTATTTCTTTAGTAAATTATTGCTAATGTGGTTCAATCACAAAGTTACTTGGGTTGATCATATGAGTTTGCATACATTTTTAATGTACAATATGTGTATTACGATTACATGAGCTATGAGGAGAGTAATCTCTCTTACACTCTGATGAGGAGCCAAGAATGACCTCATTTTATAGTACACATGATCTAATCGAAAACTTGAACACTTTGGTGCTTTAATACTGTAGAAACAAGATCCAAACTTTACAAGCACTTTGGCTGTTATAATCTTAGACCGCAATCCTCTCCTATTGAATTATATTATTTGTTTAGAGTAATCTTTAAAGTTAGCATTAATCTTAATTTGTTAGAGATTCTCTCCTCATGCAATTAAATTGCTTTAAAAAGAGAAACAATCTAAAATTACCAAAATAAATCAATCATGAGGAGTCAATTAAATTACGATTACCTTCTAAGTTATTTTTTACTGATTTACCATGATCTTACACGTGTATTAAACACAACAATTCTAAATTGACATCAAATACTCTATATATTACCATGCACAACCAAATACATCAATCATGTTTTGTTACCAATTGATTTCTATCAATTTGATTGTCATGAAAATTCAAGATTTTTCATATCAAATAGTCCCTACATGAAATAATCAATTCAAGGCAACTCGTATGTTCAGATGGCAAGAGGCTAAAATGTGTGTACCCCCAAAGATCAAGCCTTTGAAATGTCTCAGCTCTTGATGTTTTCATGGTGAACGATGCAACAATATGATGATTATCACTGGGGCGGATCCAAGAAAATTTTTTAAGAGGGGCATCATTGAAAATTTCAAATTGTGTACTCACTCCTTTTAGAAAAAAAAACTAGAAGTTATACATAGATAATTCTACTAATAGCTAATAGTATCACTAATACTTGTATGATATAATTAGTATTTGTGATTCAATAATTTGACTTTAAATTCTTTAATTAGAAAATTCACGTATGATTTATGTTGTGTAAGAATTAAAGTTTTCTGATAAATTGCTTGAACTTATAAATATTTAATACCACTCAAATCTTAAAAAAAAGTTTTTAAATATACATATTAATATAACACGGGAATGCCAATTTAAAAATAATATTCAATCTTATAAATAAAACATTGTTCATTAAATAAGTTATTATTATAATGTATCAATTTATTAATGTGTAAAAGAAAAAAACAAAAGAAATGAATTATTTTACATATATAAGAATATAGGGGGCATCATAGCCAATGACAAAAAATATAAAAAAGAAATAGTAACGAGGTATTTACATAAAGGTTCATTTAGAGAAATAATCCATTTTTAAAAAATATAAGAGAATGACAAAAAAATTGTATTTGCAAGAATTGTTGGATTTTTGAACTGTAAATTTTTTTGGGTAAATCTGAAAAACAAATTTATGTACGTGTGTACTATGGTATATAAAAATGTGGCATGGTATATGTTTATATACCAAAGTATATTTTACTATACCATCAATATATCGAAGTATATTTTTATATACCATATGTGGTATACTATAATATTTTATATACAATAGTATATTTTAATATGTCATTAGTGTATCTAGTATATATTTAATATATTTTTATATATCCATCTGTGATAATGATACATCATACGAGTACCATACATTTCTCACATCTAAACTCGTCTCCTCTTTCTTCTTCTTCACCCCCCTCACTAGATTTCCCAATTCTCCACTTTGGAGTTTCAACCTTTCTAATATTAAACAAGAAATCAAGCCACAAAACTATAACGTTCTCCTCATTATCAAATTCACACACATTCCTTCACAGTACCACCTATTTGATTCGTCAAATTCATCCCCAACTTTTGAATTAGCCGCCATTAACAATCTCCCTTCCATGTGTAAGCTCCACACCCATTCCACCAAATTACAACTTATCCCGGTTCTCCCTGCCCCGCTCGGTTCCTTTACGATGGATCTTCTTCCACTGGCGACCTCGAGCATGACAACACCGTAGCTGAAGATGTCAGTTTTTTCTTGAAGATCTAACCAATTTTTGGCCATATCTGTAAAATAGAAAAAAAAAGCCATTTAACAAAAGTAAATAATACACTAGCCTAAATACCTAATTTTCCCTTAAATAAAATACTAATTAAGTGGTGTGGGCCAATTTAAATAAAATAAAAAAAGATGGAAATAGTCCAGAATGAAGGAGGGGAAAAACACATTTTTAACTTAAAAATGCTTACTGATAAGATAGACGAGCCTGACTCGGGGGCACATGCCCTTCCTAGAGTGTGGTGAATCCATCCATGAATTATCAAAAAATAGATCATAATTAATAACATACCGAAAGAATGACGAATACCTCAAGAGTCAATGCCTAAATATATCTGTTCTTAAAGAACATATTATTATTTTTCTCACTTTTGTCATATATATGTTAATTAACATATACTATCAATTAAAATTTAGGATTACTCAACATTTCTATCGTTTTAAAAAATCTGTCACGTGTTGTGGTCATCAAATATTTCGAAGTGGGCCAACCAAATATTTTTGTCCTTCTTCTCCAAATACTAATAAAAAAAACTCGTCGTTTCAATTATTTACACTGCCTTCAATTATTAACTTATTTTTCTTTATTATATTTTAATGATCTATCTTTTTAATTGTTAATTTGTAGACGGTATAACTAAGACTCATCCAAAAGCTCAAAACTTGATAGTCAGATTGGGCCAGCCCCAGCCCAGCGGGATTTAGTCTGGCCCGAGCTCGACTATGGGGTTTTTACGGTAGTGTCAGGCGTGGGTTGAGATTTAGCCTCTAAGATCGGCTCACGGGCCGGGTTAAATTGGTCCGATTAGACTAGTCCATTGGACGGGGTTAACAGGCGTGCTTACATGCCCATTTGATAACAAATTATGCCCTAATCGATCATTGCTATTACCCCTACATTTTTTACTCTTCCCTCATTTCTTCTTCAATATGTACCTTATTTTTCACCATTTTTTCATCTAGCTTATACATTATATAGTCTCTAACTATCAGTTCATGACCTCTCATTTTGTTGATAAAAGCTAAGCTCTTAATTTATAAGTTATTAAGTATCCAAAAATGGTCAATTTCTTCGCAAGCTATTAAGTTTTAAATCATCTAATGACAAAATAGAAAATTAAGTTTCAAATCATCGACTAAAGCACTCTGAGCTTTTAAGTTTGAGATATCATATTGGATTATATATTTAGATCATTTATAATTTTAGTAGAATTCTTTTAGCAATGTTGTTTTACCTATTAGTTTCTAATTTATAGCATCTCTCAATTAGATAATTACAATGACATTTGATAATATCAATATTCTTAATATTAATGAGACAAATTACATTTTTTAACGTATGAAAAATAACATTGATGAAGATAAATAAAAATTTAAATAAAAATTATTTTAAAACCCCGCTCATAAGCTTGGCCCTTGGGCTAACCGATTGCATCATAAGTCTGAGTGCATAGACCAGGCCTGGACCTCCGTATTTCAGATCGGGCAGTCCAGCCCGTCCTGTTGATTGGTCAACGGCCCACCATACATGATCAGGGTTAGGGCCAGATCAACAATGACCTTTTGACGACCCTGACGTATAACACAACTCTTCACACATGATTGAGCTAAATTAAACCTCAAAGAAGTTAAACTCTACGTACACGGCGATAAAAAATAAAAGACTAATATCTTCTTTGAACAATTCCAGAATATAATCATAAACTAATAATTTATTTGCATGTAGCCTACGTTTAGTAAGAGGCAAACACGGGGATTTAATTTATTTAATATAATATAAAATATGCTCAATTTTTTGTGAGAGAAAACTCAATTGGTAATTTTGCTACTGATATATCATAATTACTTGAATTAAGATATTTATTTAAACACTATAAATATCAAATAAGCATACAAACATTAAAAAAAATTACCTAAAAATGATTGTATTGAGTAAGAAAAGTCTAGCTGTCCTCTTCCTTTTGTTTGTCTGTTCCTTAGGGGAGAGTACAACTCCAAACCAAGTTGATTATTTCAAACTTAACCTCATATGGCCAAATAGCTTTTGCAACCATGGCAAGACACCTTGCAAAGAATCAGTTCCGCAAGACTTCAAAGTACATGGCTTCAGCTCATACAAGACTAATGGAACACTTCGTAGACGTTTTACTAGTGACGACCTCTCCACAAATGAGGTACATAACAATCTATACAGCTCATTCACGATGATTACAAAGATAAATATTATCAAGTTTTGCCATTTATTTTTGCAGATAAGAAATTGGAATTTCACTCGCAACCTATCATCAGTTTGGCCAAACCTTATACGTGGTAGAAAAAATATAAGATTGTGGAAGTGGGAGTGGCAACATTATGGCGTATATAGTGGAATGACTGCCGAAAACTACTTCTATTTGGTCGTAAGATATACCGAAAAGTATAAACATATGTTTAAGTCGTTGCTAAAATCAGGTAAATAATTTAACACGTCACTTCAAAAATTAATAAATGTTATTTGTTTCTACGTAGCTTCTCATTTTCATTCCATAACTAATAACTTTCTCTTTCACAATGCTTATTGTTGATTAATTCATTAAAGGTATAACTCCTTCTGATCAACCATATGAACAAGAAGTTTTACTTGACGAAATTACAAAAGTAGTGGGCAGTTTGCCAGCGATTCAATGCAGCAACTTCAATAAATCTAAGCAACTCTCATATATTTCTATATGTATAACAAAACAAGGGGTATCTTTTGATTGTCCGGCGACATCATTAGTCTCTTCGTGTGGAGGACCAAAAGAGTTGATCTTGTTTGCTAAAAAAGACACTGTTCCCACTGGGTAATTTATGCAGCTCTGAATATCCATTGTTTCTACCATGATGTATTATCTGAGGGTTTAGGCAAATTAAATTGTCATTGACAACTTTGATTTCTAAAATTCAACTATGTTAATCTAATTTTCATTTATTTATCTACTTATATGGGACATCAAGATATGATAGAGGCTTATTCTACTTCAAATGAAATAAAGTGATGATGGAGTAGATGTCAAGATAATCACACTCAAACCTTCAACTGATCATGATTTAGCTACAGTTCTATGTATAATCCCAGTGCGTGTATTTAGAGTTAAAATAAATTGGAACGAATTACTCCATAAATGTGTGTCCCATGGAGTAATTATTTGAAAAATTCTTCTTCGAGTTATCTAGACAATTTTCGTTCTCATTTTTTTTATATTTTTCTTCCCAAATTATGAATTGTGGCTTTTCTAATTTCGTAATTGTTTTATATGTTTTATTTAATTGTTTAAATTGATTGCTGTCATTAATTTCTTTTCTTTTCTCACTAAAGAAGTTCAATAATTATATATACATAGTTTTAGCTCTATAATTCTTTATTATTAGTATGTCATTATTTTTTATAAAAAATTTGCATATCAAAGAAATCTGTCAGATTTACTATTAGCATCACACAATTTAGTATAAAAAATTTAAGACAATGATAATAAATTGATTCTCGCTCACCTTAAGGTATATGCATTTGTCCACTGAGTTAGTTTATTGAAACAGTAAACTAATATTGTCAATGAGTTATGCGTATATCATTGGAATATTATAGACTTTTCGTCACACACACATATTGTTGCAACGTGCATATGACGCAAAATGGCGATTAAAAAATCATTTTTAAAAAAAAATTTCGGAGTCGCCACCAATTAATTTTAAAGTGTGATTGATCACCCAATTTTAAAAATAAAAATTTTGGCCTAGGGAAACTCAAAGTTGATTAGGGAGTCATTTGTATGTAGGAAAAGTATTAGCACCCCACAACACTCATTACATAATGGTTACCAAATTTGATCACACACTATCCATATTATATTTTAAAAAAATAAATAAAAGTGAAAGAAATTTATTTTTGAATGTCTCATTAGGTATGTTTTTGTATCATAAAATGAATCCAATGAAATGGCCTTTAATGGGTGGTACAAAGACTATTGAAAAATAGTTTTTTTTATTTTTTTTATTTTTTAAAATAAAAGATCATTGGAGTTATTCACATTATCCCGAAAAATAACTCATTACCTCAGTAGTTCGAGAAATTTGGTATCCCAAAAATTTCAAAGTCCATCATAGGAATTTTTATTGAAAAAAATGATAATATGATTTAAATTTACATGTTATTTTATGACACAAGCATATACATGTTATCACAAGTGAATAAAAAATAAATCACATACATATACACGATATAAGTGAATGAGACATGAATCACACTTTAAACATGATAATATAAGAGTGTTAAATGAATACAGATGTAAAGAAAAGTTATATAAAAATAAATAGATGAAAAGTTAGAATTGTGGAGGATAAAAATCACATGGGCTACAGCCCACATAAAATAAATATTATGGCGCCCAATACTAATCTAATAATGAGAGGCCTATAATATCTTATCCCAAAATCTTTGGAAAACGGACCAACCTTATAAGGCCCAAGGTTACTGAGATGATCGAGGGCTCATCACGTTCGAGGTCACTAAGATGACTGAGGGCTCATCACGCCTGAGGTCTCTAAGATGACCGAGGGATCATCCTCTCCGACATAACAAAAATACAATCTCAACAACCCGAAATAATCTCAAAGTTGTTTGAAGTGATAAGATAATAACTGAAAAGCAGTTGATCTGAGGAGAATATTCTTCAAATTCTCTCCTTCATCTAGTATAAATAGATGGTGACCCCTCACAAAGACGGTATGCATTCTCTCAACCCTCGATAATACAATTCTACATACACCTTACTGACTTGAGCGTCATAGTGTATTAGGCTGGGCTCCACACCAGTTTCGAGATAATCCTTCATCGTTTCATTGTTTTACAGATTAGTGAGTTCATCAGGTGTCTTATAGCAATTCGATCTAACAATAGATTTCGAGCATCTACAGTTTGGTGTCGTTTGTGGGAAATAGAAGATCTTCATTGAAGCTAAAAATAATAATCGAATTTGCTATCACAATGGTGAACACGAGCAAATCTGGGACAAAACGACCACCCTGAAGGTGCATCAGTCGATAATCTCACCAGAAACCCGACAGAAGCAGCGAGGGAGTAGAGTCAGATTCACATAGCTCCAGTAGCAAATATGGCGGGTCCATAACCACATAATGACACTGATCCAACCGTCATTCTCTTGTTGGAGAAGGTGTAACGTCTCACCAAGGAAATCGCTGAACTCAAGAATGGAGGTATAGATGAAGATAGGATTAGGAGAAGAAGAGAACGCACTCCCAATCATCAGGCTGTACGCATACATGATAGAGAAGAAAGGCGCAGCCCTAGCCAATCACTAGATTACTCGACTAAAAATGGAGGGGATCAGAGCCAGAATACACCTTGCATACCCAAAGGAAGAGGGGAGCCATATGGTGAGGTCAAGGAGGACTCTCATCATCACTCGCGTGATTCCCATCACCATTCCTGTCAAACCAAAAGGGTTCATGATGAAGCTTAGAGCTAAAGGTCAAAGTATCGTGAGGAAGAGCATAGATGCGATCAGGATGTGGATGAGATTGCTTAGCAAATCAAATATTTGCATTTGAGAGTCACACACTTGGACACAAAGGACAAAGGGAATAGCAGAGCCTCAGTCGCGGTAGGACGGGATCTGATGGTAAACACAACAGTCAAAGAGGTTCACGACTCCGAAATTCAAAATGTATGATGGTACCTCTGATCCTAGTGATCATATTTTTCTTTACAAGCAAGTGATGGTAGGAGCATGCATTCTAAAAGACAAGTTAGAGGGAATGTTATGCCTATAATTCACTTCTGAAAGGAGCCTCCATCACATGGTTCGAGTGCCTAGAACCTCGTTTCATACACTCATTCCCTCACTTGGTGATGCTCTTCATAGAGCAATTTTAGAGTAGCAAAATAATGATTAAAGAAGCACATGACCTTTTTACCGTAGTGCAGAAGAAGGATGAGCCCTTGAGAGAATACATTCAGAGGTTCAACAACGAGAAAATTGGCATTATCAGATGCGATGAGGCTGTGGCTAAGGCTTCATTAAGAAATGGTCTGGTGGAAGGCACGGGCGTGTTCAAATACTTACACCGAAAAGGCCCAAGATCCTATCAGAATGTCTTAGCAAAGCCAACAAATTCATCTTGTTGGATGAAGATATGGCTAAGAAGAGAGGTAAGAGGACATGGGAGGGCCCCCTCGCGTTAGAAGAGAAGATAGAGATCAAACTGAAAGGTCAAACTAAAGAATGAACAGAAAATGGTCACGGGAGAGGGACAGTGTCGCGGATAGGTTGGGACCAAGAGTCATCCCACAAATCAACCTTCCTCCATTGAAAGTGAGTCTGAAAGAGCTAGTTCACCAAGTACAAGGCAAATACCTCCTCTCTCAACCTCCGACGTTGAGAACAAAGATGGGAAGAAGGAATAATCAGAATCAATATTGTGATTTCCATAGGGGCTACGCGCATACAATAGATGATTGCAATAAGCTTAAATGTGAGATCAACCTCTGATTGAACGAGGATATTTTAAAGAATATCTCTTTGGAGCAGGCTAGCAAGAGGCTGAGGACAAACCTCAGGAAGAAAATCCTGAGAGACGGGTCGTGCACGTGATCCATAGAGGTAAGTCAAGTAGAGGAGCAAGTACCTTGATGAGGAAATAACACATGAGAGCTGCCCATCTGTCGATATTCTCATTAGCAAAAAAGGATGAGGATAACCAGAAGGTTGAGTTTACTGATGCGGATATGGTCCGAGTGCATTACTGTTATGACGTTACGCTGGTGATCTTCCTGGACGTGGCGAAGTGTTTAGTCAAGCGGATACTAGTGGATCTAGAGAAATCACAATATTGATTCTAAAGAAAATTGAAATAAAGCACCAAATGGTTTTAAATCTTTAAGCTAGTATCATTTCAACTCTTGTTGACCGTTCTTCCTTCTTGGTCTTGAAGAACGTATGTCCCTAGTCTGATGATTCATGTGATGATTTGAGGACCTTCCCAATTTGGGCCAAGTTTACCCACTTCAGGCTCTTGAGTAATCTGAAACACTTTTCGAAGCACGTAGTCCCCGACTATAAATTTGTAAACTCAGCCCTAAAGCAGATGGGAATAGATGAGTTACAGATGATCAGATGCGACCTGGAGCTCGTCGACTTCAACAGTTCAGTTACCAGAGTAATTGGGAGCATTTTTCTGTCGGCGAAAGCAAAACTCATCAATCTGATGATGGAGTTCCTTGTAGTAGATGAAGAATCATCCTACAACATAATGGTTTTAAATCTTTGCGCAATGAAGGTGATACCCTCATCCTTCCATCAGAAGATAAAATTCCTGACCCCAGAGAGAATAATGGAAATATGTGGAGACCAAGCAGTGGTTAGGAGCTACAAAAATTCAGAGCAATAGTAACTAAAGGGACGAGGTCAAACCCCAGATGCACCACCCGTTAAAGAAATTGTGGAGGTCTCAATTCATCTATCAGACCCTAAAAGGGTCGTGAGCATAGGCGCAAACCTAAGAGATCCGATAAGAAGTGAGCTTGTCACTTTTCTTAAAGAAAATTGACAAACTTTTGCTTAGAATATATCATACATGCCTGGAATTGATCCATCGGTGATTTCTCATAAATTGGAGGTAGATCTGAATCACAAGTCAGTCAGACAGAAGAGGAGAAAGTTTGCCTCAGAGAGGAACTAAGTCATCAACGAGGAGGTGCAAAGGCTATTGGAGGCCGGTTTTATTAGGGTGGTACACTACCCTGATTGGCTGGCCAATGTGGTGGTGGTCAAGAAAAAGAATGGAAAGTGGAAGGTTTGTATAGACTTCACTGAACTAAACAAAGCATGCCTAAAGGATAGCTTCCCTCTTACAAAAGTCGATCAGCTGGTGGACGTGATAGCAGGGCACGAGATGCTCAGCCTTATGGATGCTTTCTCCGGGTATAATCAGATACTCATGCACCACTCAGATCAAGAAAAACGTCCTTTGTGACTGAGAATGGGACTTACTACTGTAAAGTCATCATGTTCAGATTGGAGAATGCAGGAGTCACCTATCAACGCTTAGTCAACAAGATGTTCTGAGATTGCTTGGGGAAGACGATGAAAGTATATGATGGTAAAGTCTGTGTTCATGCATGATCATGTATCAGACCTGGGGAAGGCATTTGAGGTAAGTAACAAATACTGCATGAAGCTTAACCCATCAAAATGTTCTTTTGATGTGTCATCAGGGAGGTTTTTGGGCCATCTTGCCTCAAACCGTGGGATTGAGGTGAATCCTGATCAGATCAACGTAGTGTTGGAGATGACCGCGCCCAAGACGATCAAGGAGGTGCAAAAGATGAAAGGAGGTTGGCAGCCCATAGTAGGTTTATATACAGATCCTCAGACAAGTGTCTTCCTTTCTTAAACATCTTGAAGAATAGCGAGAACCTTGGATGGGATGAGAGGCATGAAAGGGTGTTCGCTGATCTAAAAAGGTATCTGATGTATGCACCCCTTCAGTCAAAACCTCAGGAAGGGGAAATACTATATTTGTACCTCGTTGTATCATAGAATGCGGTGAGCTCTGTCTTAGTTAGAGAAGAAGGAAAGGATCAATGACTGGTCTATTACGTTAGCAAGATGCTATTGGACACCAAGAATACATATTCGTGGATGGAGAAGTTAGCGTAGGCCTAGCCACCTCGGCTAGAAAGCTTTGGCACTACTTCCAAAGTCATACCATCACAGCAAGGACCTCACATCTGCTCAAATCTATTTTTCACAAATTGGAGATGTCTGGCAGACTGATGAAATGGGCTATAGAATTAGGAGAGTTGGACATCAGATATGAACCTCGGGCCGCCATTAAGGCTCAAGCACTTGTAGATTTTTGGTAGAAATGATGTCATCTCGAGAGGATGAGTTTTCGAACTGTATAAAAGAAGTTACCAGAGATGACGCAACACTCGAAGAGATGAGATAGCAACCCTCAGACATGGAATTGGCACTTTATGTTGATGGCTCAGCAAGTGCACGCGGATGTGGAGCTGAGCTAATACTTAAGATGCAAGATCATACCATAATTGAAAGGGCTCTACACTTTTTGACCCAAAACAATCTTGAAGTTAGACAAGAACTTGGGGGCAGGCCTACTAAGGGTATTTAGTGACTCTCAGCTGATAGTCAATCAAGTCAACGGTGATTTTCATACTAAAGATGTAAGGATGGGGGCATATCAGAGCAAAGTAATAGAATTGAACACCAAGTTTGAAGAGTGTTAAGTAGAAAAACTACCTAGAATGGAGATTATTCACGCGGATGCCCTGGCTACCCTAGTCTCAGCTATTGATATTGATATAAGGAAAACTATCTCAGTCGGGTTCCTTCTAGATCATGACGTAGATCAATCAGTGGCAATCATCAACAGCGTGGACCCTCATCTAAGAGTACGTTAGACAACCGAGCCAAGTTGGATAGACCCCCTCATTATTTACATACCAGAGGGCACACTTTCACAAGACCATGGTGAAGCCAAAAAGGTGAGAATCCTAGTATAGATGCTGACGCGGCGGAGTATGTAGCAAAATGTGACAAGTGTCAGAGTTATGCACTGATACCCAAGCAATCGCCTGAAGAACTAACCCCCCCACAATCATTCCATGGCAGTTCATGCAATGTGGGATGGACATAGTGGGCCCAATGCCAATTGCCCCTGGTAAAAAAATATTTCTACTCACAGTCACTGATTATTTTTCAAAGTGGGTTGAAGCAGAGTGGTTTGCGAACATCAAAGAAAATGAGGTTAAGGGGTTCATCTGGAATAACATTGTGTGTAGATTCAAGATACCTAAAGCCATAATAGCAGACAATGGGCCACAGTTTGCAGGAAGAATCGTAAGGAGTTTTACGAGGAGTTGGGCATTCAGCTTCAATTTTTAGCACCTAGACACCCGCAGGTGAATGCGCAAGCCGAGGCCTCCTACAAAACAATCTTGAACACACTAAAGAAGAGGCTCTGTCAAGCTAAGGGAAGATGGGTCGCAACCGTGTAATGGGCGTATAAGACCACGAAGAGGGCATCCACAAGAGAGACGCCTTTCTCTATGGTCTATGGAGCTGAGGCCGTGATTCTGGTTAAGGTTGGAATGCCTAATGTAAGGGCACAACTCACGGATGCAGATAACAATGGAGAATCCATGACCCAGGCACTAGATGCTCTTGAGGGAAGAAGGAAGTTGGCGTTGATCAGGCTGGAGGAACATGCGCGGAAAACATCCCAATACTTAAACAAATGTGTCAACATTCACAGATTTGTAGCCGGGACTACGTGCTTCAAAAAGTGTATCAGAATACCCAAGAGCCTAGAGTGGGTATACTTGGACCAAATTAGGAAGACCAAGAAGGAAGAACGATCAGTAAGAGTTAGAACGCTACTAGCTTGAGGATTTACAACAATTAACTGCTTTATTTCAATTTTCTTTAGCAATTTATTTCAAATAAGTTGTATTCGTAACAAATATGAGTTTTGATTAGCATTATACAATTTATTTATTAAATGATGAGCCTTGTTCTAAGACAAACACAAAACAAACTCAAGGTCTTGGGACCCTCAAATGGAAAACCTCATCAAGGCCACATGCAGATGAGGTCTCCCTATCACTTAAGATGATTAGGAGAAAGACCTTGCATTGGTTAAAATGACCGCGTAAATATCTCACGACACCCAAGGTCATGGAACCCTCGGACGAAAGACGTCATCCTAGACCATAGATAGATGAGGCCTTCTTATCACTCAATATGATTTGGATAAATATCATGTATATGTCACCCGAGGTCATGGAACCCTCGGATAGAAGCCCTTACCATGACTAGGTGAGGCCTCCTTTTCACCAAAGATTATTAGGAGAAAGACCTTGCATAAGGCAAAAGTACCGTGTAAATATCTAGTGGCACCCAAGGTCATGGAACCCTCGGATGAAAGGTCTCAATCAATACCATGGTTAATGAGGCATCCTTATCATTTAAAGTGATATAAAAAAGACCCATTCCAATGTTAACTTTCGTTAGAAATATGTGTTTACTTTGACATTCCCAATACAAAATCATAAAAGGCCACAAATGGTCAAAAAGATTTGCACAAATAAAATGGCCTGATCTCACACCCCTAAAAAGGCTACATGTCTACATTGTCTAAGTGCTAAAAGGAGAAATTACAAAAAAAAGCCAAGGCCACACACGACCGAATGAGGTAAAACAAGGTAAGAGTTCAAAGCTCGAGTCCTTCAAAAAATTTGACTTCTAGAGGAGCATGGGTTTGAGCCAAGTCATGAGCATCAACCCCTGTGTGAGTAGATAGATCAACTGGTATCTCAATCTCAAGATGAGGATCCAGGAGATTTTTAGAAATGAGACTGCTTTCAACTAGAGTTGTCCCCCTTTTGTCGACCACCACAGTCTCATTATCACCTCCTTCATCTGACGAGGAGTACAAAGGGCTCCAATCGGTCTTGCCCTTCATGATATCTTTCTTCATGTCCCACTTACAAGCCATGTAGCCAACACTATACTCCATCAACACCTCCCGCTGAGCTGAGATAAGCTCATTTTTCATTACTTCAAGCTCATCTTCTTCATCCTTCAGCGCCTCCCGATGAGCAGTCTCTGATGCTTCGGATTAAGTTTTTAACTTGTTCCGTTCATGAGTGACTTGCCTCATCTCCCTCTCCAGTGCAAGGGATGCATTCTCAAACATGGTTTCCCTCTCCTTCAAACTTACCACACATGCTCGAAGGGATGTGTTCTCTTTCCTTGCATTCTCCAATTCTTCAGATTGACGACGGTATTTTTCCTAAAGAGGCCTACTTTCTTCGCTGCCATCGTCAACGTCTAGAGAGACTAAAAAGATAACAAATGAACATTAACAAGTAAATTACTAACCAAACCAATCTTAAGTGAGAAGAAGAGAAAGACTTAAGTGAATGGTCTTAACAACAGAATCATAAACAATCTCTTCCCCATTCCTGGAGATCATCAATGACCGATCACGCAGCGTGAGTATCCACTCGGCTATATCATGGGCACTGGCATCCTCCTCCTCCAAGCATGCATCTGGTGGAAGTGACATGGATTGATGAGTAGACTCGGGGATCTCCTCAATCCCCTATATCACCTCAATATGTCTCTTCTCTTGGTCACGACGTCGCGCTCAGGGCATAGTGGAGTCAATCTGTGGAGAATCAGATGATGGCCTATCAGAAGTCTGAGTTAGAATGTCATCAGCTACATTTGAAGACGTTGGCGCATATCTATGATCAGATGTGAGAACATTCTGGGGAACCTTTGTCTTTTCCTTTTCCTTCACTCCTTCTCTAACCTCTTCACTACTTCGTAAGAAAGCTTGGCCCTTTCCAACGTCATCAAATCAATATTTCACTCTAACGGGGTCAGTGGGTTAGAAACAATCAGCTTGGGCTCAGTCTCATATAAGTAATAAATTACAGACCTAAGAAAAGTGAATGGAAGTAATGTGTCAGGGAGACATAGGGGATACCTCAGGGAAGTTCGACTGCGTGCTCCAATAAACCCGCGGCCTTGATATTCTTCTCTGTCAAAACCTCGTCGATATGCCTATTGGAATAGCCACACAGACGCTTAAATGCTCGACTTGTCATCTTAGTAAAATCAATGAGACCACGAGACCCAGAAGCTGCATAAAAAGGATAGCATGCATCAGTATACAATGAACGGGCAATATCTAGAATAAAAAATACTTTATTCTACCTAGAATGCCCCAAATAGTTCGCACGTTAGTAACATCGGGAGAGACCTCATCTGAAGGACAATTCCACTCCCCTCGGATAAAAAAATATTTCTTCTTCCAATACTTATTGCTATTCAGCTTATCAGTAAGTAGTGAAGTTCCTAACCTCGCATTCAAGTAGTAGTGACCAGTACTCCTATGCTCAACCAAATAATATAAACTCCTCATGAGTTTAAGGTTCATATCAACTTTAGTCTTATATCCTAGCACTAAAAGGAAAAGAAGATTCTTCCAAGCGTTGGGTAATAACTAAGTGGGAGCAAGGTTGTACAAGTTCAGCACCACACTTATAAATCTCAGTAGAGGGAGTCTAAGGCCAAATCTGAAGGGAAATTCGTAAAAGCATACCCAGCCATCCGACAGGGAAGAGTTAGGTTGTTCAAAATTTCTTGGGAGCTTCATCGCAATGGACGTAAGGAAACCATATTCTACTCGATACATCTCTAGGTGAAGCTAAGTTAGTGTAGAGGCAGGGAGTGTTAACGGTCTAGGCCCCGCGTATTGGGATGACCTAACCCAATCACCTTCAGCATCACCCTCAGTACCATCGACCTCTTCCTCAGCATTACCCTCAGTCATACCATCGGCTCCACCCTCAGTCATACCCTCGGCCTCACCATCGGTCATATCCTCGATCTCCTTCTCCACACCTCTCATGACCTTATCCTCATCAACTCCCATAATTGCAACCAAATCATCGGCTCTCACATTTATCCCCAATGGTACAACATCATCAAATACCCTCTCAATGTCATTTATGTTATGGAAACATAAACTCTACGAAAGTGATGTAAAAACCGAATAAAAAAGAATGTTATTCACTGGAAGTTCACTGGGAAAATGGAATTTGGGGATAAATGAAGACCTCAGGCAATAAGGGAGAGAAGAAATGGAAGAACACTAACCTTTTCAAATAAAGGAGAAACTTAGGCCAAGGGAATTCCACCATAAAGTTGATAAGCAAACTCCACCACCATAAAATGTGAAAAGAGGCAAGATATGAGAAGAAGGATGAGAGTTTGAAGATTGTTCAAGGAGATGAGTGATTTTGGTTGAAGGATTATGTGTTATTTATATGAGGGGGTAGGCAAGGATTTGGTAAAAAGAAGAGGAAAAATTGGAGGGAAATCCAAAAATTTTAGTACTTCAATTGGGAGGGAAAATGAAAAATTTCCAAATAATCCCCCAAGTCAAAGCAGTGGCCGAGCTTGTGCTCGGCCAAGGCCACAAGGCCAAGCGTGACCGCTCAGCGATCGGCCCATGCTTTCAAGGTCGAGCGTGAACGTTCAGCTTTCGGCCCATGCCCTTAAGGCCAAGTGCTGAGTGCGCTCGGCCAAGACCACAAGGCCGAGCGTGAGCTCTTGCCCAAGGCCAAGTGTGAACGCTTAGCGTTCGGCCCATGCCTTCAAGGCCGAGCTCTTGAGCGCTTGATTAGGCCAAGCCCATTGAGCTCGATCGATCCTGCAAAGCAGAGTACGTTAGACGTTTCGCCTAATCTAATGTATCAATGACCAAAAAATTAAGCTTTATTCGACTTAGCTCAGTGCACCGGATGGTTGGATACAAAGTAAGGCACTTATCAAGACTATAAGCATGCACTATTGATAAAAACTTATAACCGGTGAAGATCATTGATCCTATTAATACTTGCTTCCCAACTCTAGCGCTACGCTATAGACTTAGGAAGTGGGGGAAACTGTAGAGGATAAAAATCACATGGGCTATAGCCCACATAAAATAAATATTATGGCAGCCCGATACTCATCTAATAAAGAGAGACCTATAAAATCACAGCCCAAAAGCTTTGGAAAATAGACCAATATTATAAGGCCTAAGGTTACTGAGATGGCCGATGGCTCATCACGTCCGAGGTCACTAAGATGACCGAGGGTTCATCACGTCCAAGATCACTAAGATGATCGAGGGCTCATCACGCCCGAGGTCACTAAGATGACCGAGGGCTCATCATGTCTGACGGATCATCCCCTCCGACGTAACAGAAATGCAGTCTCAACAACCTGAAATAATCTCAAAGTTGTTCGAAGTGATAAGATAATAACTAAAAAGCAACTGATCTAAAGAGAATATTCTTCAAACGCTCTCATTCATCTAGTATAAATAGATGGTGACCAATTACAAAGACGGTATGCATTCTCTCAACCCTCGATGATACAATTCTAATTACACCTTACTGACTTGAGTGTCCAAGTGTATTAGGCTGGGTACCACACCGATGTCGAGATAATCCTTCGTCATTTCATTATTTTACAGATTAATGAGTTCATCGGGTGACGTGTGGCAATTTGATCTGACGGTAGATTTTGAGCATCTATAAGAATCACATGTAGGTGTAGGATGACAAAGTGAAAAAATATGTAAAATAGAAAATGAATATGCAAAACATGTGAAAGAAGAGAAATGTGAAATATGTGAGGTGAAGTAAATATAAAATAAACATATATTGCAAACAAAAAAGAAAGAGAGAAAATTAAAATGAAATGAAATTAAAAAAATCAAAACAAAAACAAAAGAAAGATAAATAAATAAAGGGGAGGGGGGACAAGTTGCGGCTAGCCGTAGCTTGTGGCAGAGGATTGCAACTCTCTATAATAGAGGGTTGTCGACCCTCTACCTAAACGAGAAATTATTGCAAGTGTTGGCTACAATGTGGTTTGTGTCTCACATTGTGAAAATTTGGTCTGTTGATATAAATCTAGACGGTCTTGACATATTGGACATGAAAATCGATAAATTAAACTTTTTTTAATTTATTTTTTAAATTAAATTAGAATAGATCTTAACCGTTTATATTTTAATCCAATGGCTACGATCACGGTCACATTATGACTGGTATTCTCATAGGGTTCAACCCTCTATTTTTACAAAAGATTGACCTTTTTTTATTTTTTCTTATATTTTTTATAATATAATATAACTATAATATTATAAATAAATCAATATTAAATCATTTATATATAAATAAATTTGAACTATGTAAATGTAAAATTTCACAAAATAATATATAAATATATATATGTGTGTGTGTGTGTGTGTATGTATGTATATGTATATATATAATTGGTATAAGTATATTCCTTATTTTTGACTAAGTAGTCTACTAATTACCATTTCTTTTTTCTTCAATAATTGATATTCAAATAGAAAAAATTACGGACGGTAACTAGTTAAACCGGGCGTCACGTAAAAAACGATGAACAAAATTTCAAAATAAAAAACAAAATATTTTTGCGATATAAATATTCTTTTTTTTTAATTTTAGACTATTTAGTTTAGTAATTACTACTATTTCTTTTCTTCCAGCATTGCTAATCAAATAGCAAAGGAATGATCATTGACGACATTTAGTTCAAACAAGTGTCATGAAAAAAATGGCAATAAGATCTAAAAAAAGACTTATGAGAACTTTAATAAAGATTCAAAGTTTTAATATTTATATAATCATGGTTAACTCTCTATTTTATTTATTTTTATGTATGAGAAATTATTATAGGAGATTCTTACAAAGAATGTAAACTTTCAACCCATTAAAGGGTTGATTCATATTGAGATAATTTACACCCCTAAAAGGCTTTATCCTCATTTTCATTGATTGAATTGATGACAAAAATATCTCATTATCAAATTTGTAAGAAAATCATCAATGTATTGAAATAAAAACTAAAGATTAAGAGTAAAAAAAGTAAAGAAAATTGAACAGACACTTTTATTTTTATTTATGAAAAATGAAACAAAGAATATAAACTATATGAGTATGAAGTAGAAAAGATGAAAAACAATGAATAATATATCTTGTTAGTAAAGATGCAAGAAATTTAAATTATTTTAAGAAAAAGAATGAGAGAAGATGAATAGTAATGAAAATTTTATTTATTTCTCACACACTCTCTCTCTCTTAAAAGATATATTTTCTTTATCTCTCAAGACATCTCTTTCTCTTTCCAAAACACCTCCCTCAAGTGAGAACCCCCTCCCTATTTATCGGTAAAGTTAAGATTTTTTTTTACTTTTAGTCTTTATGTTACTTTTCTTTTGGTCAGCGGACTCTTTTTCTTATTTTTAATCATTGAGCTATTTTTTTATTTTAGACGTTGGGATTTATATAGTTTTAGACTAGTATATGAGTCAATAAACAAAGTAAGTATATAAAAAATATTGGGTCGGACAAAATATGATATATATATTTATTTCAATGATTTACAAGTATTTTAGGATTGAAGTCTTATTGTAATTACAAATGTATACACGTCAACGCCAATGTATCAATAATAAACGAATAGTTTATTGATCACATTTTGTTGATGAAAATTTTTAACTCAACTACCGAATAGCATTTCAATGGTTTACACAAAGTATATATTATGATGCACTATATTATGAAGCTCCTCCCAAAACTTTGAAGACTTTTTACTCAGCGTAAAATTTTGATAGAGATTTAAACCATAAATATACTGATGCGATCAATGGTAATAACTATCATAAAAATAGTTTTATACTAGTGACTTTTTAAAGTATAAAAAAGGTTTATTCAATTGTTTAATTAAATAACTCCATTCAAAATTGGCAATTGAATAACCTCCTACGTTAATTTTTACTAATTTACCGTGAAACTACACTTTACCAAACATAATAATTTTGAATTGACATCAGTTATACTATATATTACTAAGCACAACCAAACACATAAAATCACATTTTGCCAGCAATTTAATTTATTAGCAATGCAATTGTCATGGTAATTCTAGAGTTCCAGTTAAAAAACAGCAATAGTTGACAACAAGACATTGATATTAGACACTCTGGCTTCATAGCATTGCACTTACCGGGAACTATAAAAGTCGTAATACTAGAAAACCATGACAGACTAAAAAATGAGGAGCATTCCATGTCTGTAACTGAAAGAACCTGTAAACTGCAGATTTATTACATTCTTGTAGGGACAATAAAGCTTATTGTCCCTTGACAAAAAAAATGTAACAATAAACCTTATTGTCCCCTCAATATATTTCTTTTAATATTTTGCCTTGTGACTATCATTTGAAGGATTCTCAAGCTTTGATACAAATGAATTTAAGTTGTAAAAGATTACACATAAATATGCGTTTAAATAGTTTGAAAGTTCAAGGAAACAAGAACTATATGTAAATTAAAAATTCACTTGAAATATTTAACTTTTGTATTCCTCTAAGTTGTGTTTTCCAATGAACTCAACAAGACCTTTATATAGACTCTACTCTTGCCAAAAAAACTGAAAAATAATTAAATCTATCACATCTTGGCCTTTCATCTACAAACCTTTCATCCACAAAGACTCTTGACCTTTTATGTTTCCACTAACTTCTAAATTGTAACTTCTAAATTGTAACTTCTAATTGAAAAAAAAACCACTAAAACATAACAGTTAATGTTTATTCAACAAAACTCCCCCATAAACTTAAAATGCTTCTACCATCCGTCATGCCAATCATTTTCTTGCATTTGTCGAGAAGTACTTTCGGTAGCGGTTTTGTGAAGATATCCGCAACTTGATCCTGACTTGCCACATGCACCAATTCCACACTTCCTTCCTTCACATGATTTCAGATAAAGTGAAAACGAACGTCAATGTGTTTGCTTCTTTCATGGTTCACTGGATTCTTTGCCAACTCAATTGCTGATTTGTTGTCAACTTGAATCACAATGGCAGCTAGTTGCTTTAGCTCCATCTTGCTCAACAAATTTCTAAGCCATATCGCATGACATACACACCAAGATGCTGCCACATATTCAGCTTCACACGTCGAGAGCGTCACGATCGGTTGCTTCTTTGAAAGCCAAGTAAATGCAGTATCTCCCATAAAGAACACATATCCCGATGTACTTTTCTGATCGTCTATGTCTCCGCACCAATCACTGTCGGAGTAGCCAACCAACTTGTAATCTTCTGCTTTCGAGTAGAACAACCCGAGTGACACCGTTCCTTGGATGTACCGTAGGATTCGCTTCACCGCCTTCCAATGTGAATAAACCGGCTCCTCCATGAACCGACTTATAATACCGACACTTAATGAAAGATCTGGCCTTGTGCATGTGAGATAGCGAAGGCTTCCTACCAAACTCCAGTATCTACTCCCATTGACACGTTCTCCTCCATCGAATTTCGAGAGTTTTGCACCTGGTTCCATTGGTGTTGATACCGGGTTGCAATTTTCCATCTTGTACTTCTTCAAAATCTCTTTTGCATATGTCTCCTGTGATATTCCCCTATTTTTTATCTCTCCTTCTCATTTTCTCTCTCTTTTCCCCCCATGTTTTCTCGTGCTTTCTGTTCTGCAACTGGGTCTTGCACCCAGTTGCTCTATTCTGAACCGGTTCAGTTTACTCGGGCCGGCCTGAACCGGTCCATCAGATAAAATCGAATCGGACTAGTCTAAACCAGCCCGGTCTGAACCATTTGACCCGAAACTTTATCTTTTGACTCTGGACTCGATATATTGTTTTTCGGACCTCGTTCTGACCGTTTTGCACTGTTTTAATTAAATCTATATTTTCTATTTTATGATATTAAAAATGTGTTTATATTGTTTTATTTTAAAATAATTTAGTGATTATATTTTTTTTGGATTTCAGGTCATTAATTGTTTAATTCATTCTTCCGCTTCAGGTAAGTGTGCTTATATAATGGTGCGACTCCCGTTGTTATAAATGTATATGTTTTGTGTAAGTGAATTTATATCGTAATGTGACCCATGTGTGATAAAAATATATATGCTTGTGTAAGTGAATTTACATTGTAATGTGACTCACGTGTGATAAATGTAATATGTGTTATTCTCATAAGCTTTAATTGTCTATCAACATGTTACGTTCATATATATGTTTGTGTAAATTGACTTATATAACGATGTGATTCTGATATTATAATCGTATCATGTATTTATTATCTATTTAAACATTTTTCAATAATTATTATATTTGGTTAACGCTTTAATAATTGATTACTGTTCAGTTATTAATGTGATTATCATGAGATAAATGTTTGAGTATGATTGATTTTACGTTAGTATGTTATCATGTTTGATTGTGTTATATGTATCAGTATGCATTATATGATTAATTATTGTCATACGTTGGATTATGCAAGTTATGAGGTTAATTCATGCAAGTGGTAATTAAGCAAAATATGAACTTAAGCATGACCTTTAGTTAACAAGAAATAAGAACTGTTCACGTTATGTTCTGTTAAACGAATGGGGTGTCATCTGTTCATGCTTTCGTCACACATAGGATGTCATCTGTTCATGTTTTGGTCATTCATTGGGTGTCATCTGTAAATGTTTTCCGTCACTCATGAGGTGCCATCTGTACACATTTTTCATCACCTATGAATGCCATCTGTCTGTCGCCCAATGAGTGTCATTGTTTCATCGCCTGATGTGTGCCATCTGTTTCGTCGCCCAATTCATCATGATGTGTTTCGGTTAACGTGTCATCAGTTCTAATTAGGTTGTTAACTAGAGGATATGACAAGCCAAGATATGAGAGACAGAACATAGAGGGGGAAGGAGATGAAGAAGAGGGAGAGAGAAATACACAGAGAGGGGGAGAGAGAGACAGAACAGAGAGGGGGAGAGAGAGAGACAGAACAGAAAGGGGGAAAGAGAGAGAGAGAGACAGAACAGAGGGGGAAAAGAGAGAGAGGGAGAGAAAGAGAAGAGAGAGACAGAACATTGAGGGGAAAGAGAGAGAGAGAGAGACAAAATAGAGATGGGGAGAGAAAGAGAGAGAACAGATAAGGGGGAGAGAGAGAGACAGAACAGAGAGGGGGAGAGAGTGAGACGCACAGAGAGGGGGAAAAACAAAAAATGGAGACGAAGAAGAGTGAGAGAGAGAGAGACAAGAAATCCTACCTTGATTAATGAAGGATAATTGATGAAGAAGAAACTAGATGAAGTAGAGATGTGTAGTCGTATAAAAAAGGGGGAGAGAGTTGTAGGTGGTTACAAGGATTAGCTTGAGATAACAAAAGAGAGATTTTGGGGAAAATGGTTAAGAGAGAACACAAAGGAAACAAATAGGGTGGCTTAGGGTGTAAGTGCATATATGGTGTGAGTGAGTTCTAAATTACAAAAATACCCTTTTTAAATACTTGGGTATTACATTCTCCCTTCCTTAAGAACTTTCGTGCCCCGAAAGGAAAATACCTTACAGGAATAACTCTGGATACTTGACACGTATCTCAGCTTCTCGTTCCCATGTTACTTCCTCGATCCGATGATTTCTTGAAAGAATCTTGACTAGTTGAACCGTTCTATTACAAAGAGTTTATTTCCTGCGCTCTAGAACTCTGAATGGCTTATCCTCATAAGTGAGATCATCGCGAACTTGCAGAGGTTCAAAATCAATGGCGTGCGTTGGGTCAGACACGTATTTGTGAAGCATCGAGACGTGAAACACATTATCAACACCTGAAAGAGCTGGTGGTAAAGTGAGTCGGTATGCCAAAGGACCAATAGGATCTAAAATCTCAAAAGGGCCAATAAATCTGGGACTCAGCTTCCCCTTGCGACCAAAACGCATAACACCCTTTAATGGGGAAACTTTGAGAAACACATTATCACCCACTTCAAATTCGAGATCCTTCCTCCTGACATCTGCGTAACTCGTTTGCCTACTCTGAGCGGTCTTCATTCTATCTCTGATTTTATGAATAGCTTTATTCATGGACTGAACCAAGTCAGGGCCCAAAAGCTTTCGTTCTCCATCTTCATCCCAATAAACCAGTGACTGACATTTCTTTCCATAAAGTGTCTCAAACATAGCCATACCAATCGTTGCCTGATAACTGTTCTTATAAGTAAACTCCACGAGTGCCAAGTGTGCGTCCCAACTACCAGAGAAATCCAAGACATAAGCTCGAAGCATATCTTCTAACGTCTGAATTGTTCACTCAGATTCCCCATCAGATTGCGGATGAAAAGCTGTACTGAAATTCCACTGTGTTCCCAAAGCTTTTTGTAGACTCCGCCAAAGGTTTGACGTGAATCGTGGATCCCAATCTGACACTATAGACACTGGAACCCCATGAAAAGTGTGCAGGAAAAAAGTAGTCTTACCAGGCAAAAAGTATGCAGACTTGGTAAGACGATCCACCACAACCCAAATGGAGTTAAAACCCTTTACCGTTCTCGGTAGCCCCAAAACGAAATCCATAGTTATGTGTTCCCACTTTCATTCAGGAATACTTAAAGGTTGTAAAACCCCAGATGGTCGCTGTCTTTGAGCCTTGATCTGCTGACACATAAAACACTTACTAACGAACTCAGCAATGTCACACTTTATACCATTCCACCAATAATGTAACTTTAAATCGTGATACATCTTAGTACTACAATGGTGGACAATGTATGGTGAACTATGAGCCTCCGTGAGCAATTCCTGCCTAATGAGTGCATGTTTAGGAACACATAGTCTTCCATGAAAGCGAAGAGCTGAATCGTCACAAATTCTAAATCCTTGTCTTTTGTCTGAACCCACTTCACTACGAGTCAGAAACAACTCTGAGTCTGAGTTCTGTGCATCAATAATACGCTGCTGAAATGATGGTTGAGCTGTGAGCTGGGCTAGTTGTGCTGTAGTATCCTTTAGCAACACTTGAATCTCAGCACGTTCCAAATCCTCCAAAATATGTCCTTTAGAAGTAATAAGAGTTGATGAATGAGCTGATTTTCTACTTAAGGCATAAGCCACTACATTTGCCTTTCCTGGGTGATAAATGATATCACAGTCATAATCTTTCACCAATTCCAACAAATGGCGTTGCCTCATGTTAAGTTCTTTCTGAGTAAAAAGGTACTTAAGGCTCTTATGATCTGCGTAAATCTGACACTTACAGCCATACAAATAATGTCTCCAGATCTTGAGGGCAAAAACAACTGCAGCCAACTCCTAATCATGAGTAGGATGATTCTGTTCATAGGGCTTGAGCTGACGAGATGCATATGCTATGACCTTTCCTTTGTGCATCAAAACGCAACCCAAACCTCTTTTAGAAGCATCATTATATATCACAAAGTCGCTCTTACCATCTGGAATGGTTAACACTGGTGTTGTCACTAATTTTTGTTTAAGACTTTGAAAACATTTCTCACACTCGGCCATCCAAGAAAATGTGGTATTCTTCCTAGTCAACTGAGTAAGTGGGACAACAATCTTTGAAAAACCTTCAACAAACCTTCTGTAATATCCTGCTAAACCCAGAAAACTGTGAACTTTCCCAACATTTATCGGTTGAGGCCAGTTAAGCACTGCTTCAATCTTAGACAGGTCAACCAAGATTCCATCTTGATATACCACATGACCAAGGAATGACACTTGTTGACGCCAAAACTCACACTTCTAGAATTGGGCATATAATTGGTGTGTCCTTAATGTTTGCAAAACAATCTTGAGATGATTCATATTTTTGGCCTCTGATCTAGAGTATACCAGAATATCATCCATAAAGACAATCACAAAAGAATCCAGGTACTCCTTGAACACCCTGTTCATTAAATCCATAAAGGCTTTCGGAGCGTTAGTTAATCCAAACGACATCACTACAAACTCGTAATGACCGAAACGAGTGTGAAACACTGTCTTAGAAATATCCTTATTTCGAATCCTGAGCTGATGGTATCCTGATCTTAAATCAATCTTAGAGAATACTGATGCTCCCTGAAGTTGATCGAACAAATCCTCAATGCGCGGTAACAGATACTTATTCTTGATAGTGACTTTATTCAATTCTCTGTAGTCAACGCATAGCCTCATTGATCCATCTTTCTTTTTAACAAATAACACTGGAGCACCCCAAGGTGAAATACTGGGTCTTATGAATCCCTTATCCAGTAATTCTTGAAGTTGATCTTTAAGTTCTTTCAACTTTGTAGGAGCCATACGATACAGAGCTTTAGATATAGGGGCAGTGCTTGGTACCAACTCAATATGAAAATCTGTCTCTTGAGGAGAAGGAAGTCCCGGCAAATCATCAGGAAAAACATCCAAGAATTCAGAAACGACCGGGACCAATCCAATATCAACATGTGTCTTAGTTGTATCCACAACAAAAGCTAAGTAACCCCAGTTACCACGATCAAGTAGGCGTTGTGCCCGCAAAGCAGATATAACCTTCGGTATTGAGTATTGCTTGGATCCCCTAAAGTTGAAGCTAGGCCTACCAGGAGGTAGGAATCGAACTTCTTTTCGATAACAATCTATGTTGGCATAATTTGCAGCCAACCAATCCATCCCTAGGATTACATCAAAATCATGCATCCCTAGGACTATAAGTCTAGCACACACAACATTATCTGCAATCATCACTGAACAACTCTCTATCACCTTATTAGCTAGGAGGGTAGCTCTAGTAGGCGTAGAAACACATAATTCAAAACTCAAAGGCATAACAGGCAATGATGCATGAGTTACAAATGAAGTGAAATAAAAGAATGCGTGGATCCGGAATCAATCAATGTAAAAGCTAAATGTCCCAATACAAGTAATGTACCTTCCATAACTGCATCTGACTGCTCAGCTTCCTGGCGAGTTATTGCAAAAACTTTTCCTTTAGCTCTACCACCAACAACATCACTGGTTTGTCCATGAGCAAGCAGAGGGCACTGTCTGAGGTAATGTCCAATCTTTCCACACTTAAAGCAAGCATTGATCGCCTTAAAACATTGACCAACATGATGTTTGTTACATGTAGCACATAAGGGATTTGATTTGATCATCTGTCTTTTTACATTGTGAGGACCCTGATGGGAAATCTGTGATTTTCTCTTTCCATGAAATGATTGCTCTAACCGAGGTGGTGTACGTGATGGAAGATTCTGTTCCATCAGTAAAGCTGCCTCAACCACCGCTACGTAGGTGATATGCTTAAGAAGTGACACTGAACCCTTAATCTCTGGACGTAGTCCTCTTTCAAAAGTCTGGGCCTTTCTTATCTCGTTATCCACATAGTGCGTGGCGTACCGAGACAATTCTTCAAACTTCCACTCGTATTCAGTTACACTCATAGCTCCTTGCACAAGTCTGAGAAATTCAGCCTCCTTCTCGGTTCTGACTGTGATCAGAAAATATTTCTCAAGGAAAAGTTCCTTGAAACGATCCCGTGTCACTGGATTACTGTCAATGTCATGAGCTCTCCGTATGAGCTCCCACCATTTCCGAGCCTCCCGCGTCAGCATAAATGTTGTGCAAACAACCATCTGAATCTCAGAACATGGCATAAACTGGAAAATCTGCTCCAGTCTTGCAATCCATTCATCAGCTAGTAGTGGATCGGATGAATGGCCATCAAATTCAGGTGGATTCAGCCTCCTGAAGGTCTGTGTCAACTGTATGTCCACTGGTGTTTGTTGTGGTTGTTGTACTTGTTGTGTCGGGGGAGCTGTCGCCGTCTGCCTTAACAATTCCAAGAACTCTTGAAACATCTCCACCATAGTTGCTGGAGGGTCAGCAGTAGGATTGACTGGTGCGTGACTGTTGTTGTTACTTGTAGGGGGCACCATCGTATTGGTAACCATACAACCGAAGACGTATCAAAAGTCTAATTTTAACGCGCAAAATAACATAAACATAATCGAATGTGTCATAACGAATCTAAAGTGTATAAATTGATTCAACAGTTAAAACATATATATAACATGCGTACCTGACTTGTAAGATGATGGAGGAGTAGAATGAGCGACATGCCATACTTTTTACGTAGAAAAGTCTACAGAAACTAAAACCATGGCACTGATACCAAACTGTAATGCCCCGATTCCCGAGGGTTAAACATGCTTGAAATTTTAAGATTTTAAAATTTCCTAATTCAATTAAAACCCTAATTTGATAAAATCCCCAAATTGAAAACCCTAATTTTTAACCTTAAATAGCGGAAGCATAAAAATTATTTTAAAATAATATTAACTCATTAAACTGAAATAAATGATTCATTAAACTGTAATAAAGTGAGACACGAAAATCCATATAGCATGAAAGATTAAACATAAATATTCATAAATATATAAAATAACTGAAGTCAAGTGAAGTCATAATTAAACTTAGAAATCATAATCGTGTTTGCTATGGCAGTACCTCACTCTTGCTGCTCACCATTATCTGCAACACAATCATCTACGGGGGTGAGTATTAAAAACACTCAGTAAGTAAATTCACATACTAATGAGTTTCACATGACATAAATGTAAACATTTAACTCATGCAAATTTATTTCACACGTTCACATGTCACATAAAATACTTGTAACAACACATCGATTTCATGATTAATATATAACTTGAACTTGTACTTATACATGCCAATACTTATACTTGCTTGATCATAATTCGACTAGACATATCCCTCGATTAACAACCTAATCAGAGCTGTTTCACAACTTGAACTTGTAACGTGAACATGACAGATTGGGTGTCCTGAAACTTGATATCACTTAAAGTTATCTGAACCTCAAAGACGTTAACATGAACATGGTGACACCCAACTGTATAACTTGATAACATGACGTGAACAATCTGGTTACTTGATAACCAAGGGACATGACTAAGTCTACTTCTTGTTTACTTATCACTTTTTATTTGAATTAATATTCATAATTCACGTTATCACATATACATAAGTAAACATATAACTTGTTCATGAACATAAACACATAACTAATATATGTATAACTCAAAATATAATCATACATAACATGGTAAATAATTTCATCATAATATGGAAAACAAATAAAATACTTGACCATAAGATTGAATATAAAGAAATAATAAAAATAATTTCACATATATATTCTACACTTATAACATATGAACCGGATTATTATGTAAATCCACTTACCTGGATTCGCTACGAAATAAATTCAGCAACTAATGACCTGCAATTCAAGGATCCCAGGTCACCACAAATTCATATAATATCTACAATTATTTAAATAACTAAGCGAGGTTGGGAACATATGGAAACCATATCGGGTGAAATTATCAAATGGTTTAAAACAGTTCAACAAGGTTCAGGTGGTCTGAATTGGTTCGGTTCTGCTGTTTTGGGCCGGTTCAGTCTGGTCGGGTTGAACTGGTCTAGTCTGACCGAGTCGGTTCAGTCCGGTCTGGTCTGACTGAATCGGTTCAAAAGAAGGGAAAAAATAGAAAAGGAAGACGAAGAAGAGGGAGAGAGAGAGACGCAACAGGGGGATGAAGGAGAGAGAGAAACAAAACATAGAGGGGGGAGGGAGACGAAGAAGAGGGAGAGAGAGAGACGCACAGAGAGGGGGAGAGAGAAAGAGACAGAACACGGAGAGGGGGGAGAGAGAGAGAGAGAGACAAAACGGAGAGGGGGAGACGAAGAGAGAGATAGAACATAGAGGGGAAGGAGACGAAGAAGAGGGAGAGATAGACGTACAGAGAGGGGGAAAAGAGAGAGACAGAACAGAGAGAGGGGAAGAGAGAAAGACAGAACAGAGAGGGGGAGACGAAGGAGAGAGAGACAGAACAAAGAGTGGGAAGGAGACGGAGAAGAGGGAGAGAGAAACGCACAGAGAGGGGGAGAGAGAGAGACAGAACAGATAGGGGGAAAGAGAGAGAGATAGAATAGAGATGAGGAAAGAGAGAGATATATAGAACAGAGGGGGGAAAGAGAGAGAGAGAGAGAGAGAACAGATAGGGGGAGAGAAAGAGAGATAGAACATAGAGGGTGGGAGAGAGACAGAACATAGAGGGGGAGAGATAGGGACAGAACATAGATGGGGAGAGAGGGAGGCGCACAGAGATGGGGAAAAACAAAAAATGGAGACGAAGAAGAAGGAGAGAGACAGATAGATAAGAAATCATACCTTGATTAATGGAGGATAATTGATGAAGAAGAAACTAGATGAAGTAGAGATGTGCAGTCATATAAAAAGGGGAGAGAGAGTTGTAGGTGGTTACAAGGATTAGCTTGAGATAATAAAAGAGAGATTTGGGGGGAAATGGTTAAGAGAGAACACAAAGGAGACAAATAGGGTGGCTTAGGGTGTAAGTGCATATATGGTGTGAGTGAGTTCTAAATTACAGAAGTACTATTTTTAAATACTTAGGTATTACATATGTTATGTCATGATTGCATTTATGACATATTGATGCATGTTATTATGTGAGTTTGCTTACTGAGTATTTTAAAATACTCATTCCCCCAGTTATTTATGATGTAGGTGGTGATGGCGAGCAGCATGAGTGAGAGACTGCCATAACCAGTTAGATAAGATGAATTTATGTTTTCAGTTTATGATTTGATTTAAAACTTAGGAAAAAGTTTTCTGTTAAACTTGGTTATTCAAGTAGTTTATTTTACGTTATGATTTTCTACGAACTATGATGAATGAAAGTTTCATGAATTATGGATTTCAAGTTTTGACTTTATTTCAGAATATAATTCAGTTTTTTGAGGTTTTATTAATTATGCATTTAAGACACTTTAATGCTTCCGCTATTTTATGATTAAGATTCCGATCATGGATAAGTTTAATGCTTCCGCTATTTAAGGTCAGGAGTTTTCCATCATGGGTAAATTAGTAATTTTTAATTTGAAAATTTTCTCAAAATTAGGGTTTATTTCAAATTGGAGATTTCAAAATTATGAAATTACACGTATGTTTAACCTTCGGGGATCGGAGCGTTACAAGCACTTTGAAGACTAATGACTTTTTATCATCTTCAACTCTTTTATTGGGTAATGAAGATTTTAGGGAGTTACAAAAAATTCGTTGCATATTAGAAACATGCCAGAATTTTTAAAAGAACCGTCTTCTACCAGTCTTGCACACATCAATAATAACATAAAGCGAGATATACCAGTATTACCAACCAAGAAACTGCTGGAAAGAAGCTTTGCTTACATGCACAATTTGCATTTGATGGAGGTCCGCCAGTGCTTTTTGCCTTGATTGCAACGAGGAAAATCAACCTTAAAACTCAGCAACATATTTAGATTAAACTTTGGCATAATTCACTTTTCCAAGTGTCAAGAAATTCTAAACTTTCCAACAAATGACCAAGTTAATCATGAAGAAAATATGAACACACAAACACATACAGCCAAAATACGATCAATAAACAATACTGTAGACATGTATACAAATGACCAAGTTAATCAGGAAGAAAAAGATGGCACACAAATACATATAGACAAATACGATCAATAATAATACTCACAGACATGTATGCGTACATAAATCCATTCAAGCTTAAGTGCAGAGAAGCAGTAGTGATTTGCGAGCATGAGAAGTTATGATAATGTAGATATTCACTCTAACAATTCTTTCTCGTCGAAGCTTTGACACATTGTTTTGGGATCTTTGAAGGTTCATTGGGTTATGTCAGGAGATTCGCTTTACTTTTTTTTTGTAGCTAGAAGCATGCTCGTAGCACTTCCATTAAGCAGTTTTTGGGGGTATTTGGAAGGAAATAAATACTAGCATTTTTTAAGGGGGAGAGAATTCTTTTTGTAAAGTTCTCTATCTATTCTCAAATATCTTCTCAAATAGATTGGTTGTTTGCTCCCAGGTTTTGATGCTGAAAAAACCTGGGTGGAGACCCTAATTTTTTGTTTTTCAGATTATAGTTTAGAGCTGTAAATCCTCTTTGGCACTTTTGTGAATGACTAGTCGAAAAGTACGTGCTCCGCACGCGTTAAGGTAATTTAAAATATATGTAGAATTTGAAATTAATATTAAACATTAAAACAAATATTATTTTTGAAAATAATTGTAAATCTAAATTAAAAGTAAAATAATAATAATAATGATAAATACATTCACTTGTTCATAATAATGTTGAAACTGCACAATATATCATTGCAATTTGAATAATATATAAAATGATTATTTGAAATTTTTTAAGATTTTATTATGTTAAGAGATAATTTATTTAACTCGAAAATATTTCTCTAAATTCATTTAGTTGAATTTTCATGTTTCGATACCATAAATATTACATAATATTTAATTTTATAAATGTCTAGTGAATAAATTACCGTTGACTTAAAAATATAAATATTACATAATATTTAATTTTAGAAGTCTACCAAACAAATTACTATTGACTTAAAAATAATCTCAAAATTCATTTAAATTCATCTTTATGGATATTTACATTTCTAATTGTAAAATATTATAAGAAAATATTTTATTTTACAAACTATTTATAAACAAATTATTATTTAATAGAAAATAATATTTCATTATGCTCATTATATTAAATGATAAAGTGAAATTTCTAAGTTGTACCATATTTTAAGGAGACTTAAATGGTAAAAAGAAGAATCAAAGTTTATGGACAAACATCAAGAATAGACCATTTTTAAGAAAAAAATAAAAAATAGTCAAAGATAAAACAAAAATAAAAAATAGCCACCCAAATTATTAAAAAAAACCAAAATCTTACGCCAAATACCATCCCCCACGCGTGACAGTGATGTTTTGTCCACAAAGTTTATACAATATATGTTGTATATATAAAATATACTGTAAAAATTATACATGTATATATAATTTATAATGTATATTATATAACGACTAAAAAATTGGATCATTGTTGCGGGTGGTGCGAATTTTTCTTTCACTGGGGAGTCCATTTTTTTCGAAAATCATGTCAGTGGACAATTTTTTATGTTTTTATACTCGTGACCATTTTTATGCTTTTTTTAGAAGTTGACTATTTATTAACATTATTAAAAGTTTTTCCCCTTTAAGCCTATTTTAATATACTAGCAGAAAAACACGTGTTTCACACGTGATAAAAATAATTTAAATATATATACAAAACTTGGACATAATATCAAAGTTTAAACAAACGTAAAATCTTTGAAAATTATTTCAAATCTAAATAATAATATTAAAAAATGTTATACGAAGATTTACAACTAAATAATTGCAGAAAATTGTATTCTATGTGTTATAGATTAGTTAATAATAGTTACAATATATTGTAAGACTTAGTAAGATCTCTAACTCTTAACCCCGTTGAATTATGCGTCACACTAATTGTTTCGAGAATGTAAATGACAAAAATTGTTAGTTTTCTTGTGTTAATAATATATGCTACATGCTAATAGAAGGTTTTACCTATAGAATGATCTTAATTATTCTCTAAAGTGAAACAATTTAACAATTGGTAATTTACAATATTTTAAGACTACTAAAATAATGATTTGAATCTAAAATAGAAATTGAGAAATGCTTAAATCTAAGAAAATTATAACTTCAATATGTAATAACATTTTATTTAAAAAATCATCAAGTAGTTAGTTTCCACAATTACTCACGATTTTAATGAATTTTACATCATTTCAATTTGGTAAAGAAAAATAATTACAAGATCAATAAATAAAAAGTTAGGTACAATGTTACACGTAAACCGAAAAAAACAATTTTATTTACAATAATAGGTATCATGAAACTAAAATTTGAATTTAAAAATCAAGGGATATATTGGGGAATCAAAAATTTCTCCTTGCCCAAGCCCTTTTAATATACTAGTCAAATGTACGTGTGTTGCACGTATTGAAAGAATCAACAATAAATAATATGTACAATATATGAATAGGGCTACATATAAAAGTGTTTGATCACGTTCTGACTTGTTATGACAAATACTAAGAATTCAATCGATTAACTGTTGATGTTTTTGTTAAAGGTTTTGTGTTACTATAAAGAGTTAATAACTTTTTTAATTAATATCTCAGTTTGACATGTTCCTAGATACTACAATTTGATTATTGATCGTATTATGAAGTTGGTCACTGTTTCGATTTCTTGTCGTATTTGGTTTGATGTGATTCCTCCTAATATTTTGATTTGGTGCTTAAATTGACTCTTGCTAATTAATTTTCTTATTACTATTTTGTTGATAGATTTTATTCCTTAAAAAGGTAAAAAAAGATTTGAACTATTAATTTCAATATTAAATTATTCATTTATACAATTCTTTGATGTAATTCAAACTATTTAAACTAATTTATCTCTCAATTTTTTATAACTCATATTTTTTAATAATTAGAATAGAAACTGTGATTTTGGTAGAGACAATATCATGAGATGTATCAATTCAGAATTTCATATAATAGTGAGGGCATGTGTCAAAAAAAAATTTCCCCTCTTAGTCTCATTTATATATACTTTCAAAAAAGGTAAAAAAAAAAGATTTGAAGTATTAATTTCAATATCAAATTATTCATTTATTCAATTCTTTAGCAAAATTCGATCTATTTAAACTGATTTGTCTCTTAATTTTTCACAACTAATATATTGTTAATAATTGACATTATAAATGTAATTTTGGTAGATAGAATACCAAAAAACTTATCAATTTAGAATTTCATTTAATAGTAAAGGCAATTTGTATCAAAAAATGTTTCTCCCCTTAAGCCCCATTTAAAAGTAATAGTAATAAAATAGATACATTTTCCCAATAAAAAAAAAGATATTCACTCTAACAAAAAACTGTTCCATCCAAACTTCCACATAGATTTCACTCAAACGAATAACTATTCCTTCCAAAATTCCAAAAAAAGGAGGAGAGAGAGGAAAAGGAATTGGATGTTCGTTAGCATGCAATATATCTACAAGTCAAACAAAAGCCATATGATCAATTTAGTACAAACAGAATCTGCCTAATATAATTCTAATATAATGACACTCAGAAGATAATTGAATATGCAAACTTGGCAATATCACCTACTAGTGTCACAAACAAATGAATGATCCTTGATAATCATTTGGTAATTGACCACAATAACACAATGAATGTGGAACTATTAAGCATGATTTCTTTTTCTGCAGGATGCAGAATGTAAATTCGTAGAATTATATAGAGTTTGAAATACATAGTTTTGTTATGTACACCAGCAAATTGGAAGGATTTTCTTAGTTTCTAACCAAAGATGATTTTCTTTTGTTTAGGAAATCAAAAGATGTTTTTCATTCCACACAGTAAAAAATGGAAAATCACAGTTGATCATTAGATTTACTTCTAGTTGATCATTAGCAACCAAAAAATTAACCTTTTGGATGTTTCAATGATTTACTTCTAGTTCTATTTCTACATACCGATTGATTCGTAGCCCATCTTTCATAATAATGAGTATACCTCTCTAGAGAATTTTTAGCAAATATCTTCTGAAGATTATGATTTAAATTAAGATAAATCCGAAGGTTCAAAAGCGCACCACTCCCTCTTGTTTTGCTGTTTCATAACGGTTACATGCATAAAACCCTCCTGTCCTCTCACCATGATCCGACCATGCACCAAGGCAAAGCCTGAACGAACATTCATATGCAAATAAATAAACTAAGAAGAAACTCTGCGACTCTTCGTGAGATACACGACAATGTGCAGACAAAAGTTCGCAACACAACCTACTATCAATATGATTACGCAATGCAAAAGAATCTAGATATCTTAGTTATAAAGCATGTCTATTTCCAAGAGAACTTACCAGCAAAACTCGAATTTACAAGGTGGTGTGCAAGTAATATGCATACAGCCTTGATTTTTCTCGATGGGCCGTTTGCATTTTGGACAAGGCTTTGAATTGGCCAAAATCCTGAAATTCATCAAAGCACATAGTTCTCATCGTACCAAGAAAGAAAAAACTTCTGGTCATGCATTCAGATCGCTTAAACAGAGCAGTATACTGGACTTCCCTACATGAAGCAACAATGGCACTAAAACCAAGGGAATGGAGGAAGATGTCTTCAATTATATGGTAGGCTGTAGATGACATGCAATGGACCTTTCAAATACGAATTATTTGGGTATGCTACTCTTGGTCCCAAATCTACCCTTTCTTCCACTTAGCAATTACATGACAAACTATTATGTACGAGTAGATAAAAAATTCATACGGAGAAAATTTTCTAAGCTGGTGTCAGTACAAGTAACCAGTATAAGAGCTGATCTATTGTAAAAATCAACTTAGGTGGAAGTATACACAGCAGCAAAGGATTCCTGAGTTTGCCTGACAAAAAAGTCTTTACAAATATCTAATTCTTTATCGCATAAAGGTCCCAATTTAAACAATTGGTGGATTTAAATGGTTATGCCATCCCAATATATGCTTTTGTCTAACTCTGTGGGGTGGCCTAGTGGTGGGCGGGCGCTAGGAATAGACCGGTAACGGTCGATGTCCCAGATTCGAAACTCACTCTAGTATAATATCTCAAGGCCACTTAGACATTATTTACCCACGTCGCGTCTCCAGATTTCACATTCTAGTGGGCCCCGGATACCCACGAAAATAAAAAAATGTATGCTCTTGTCTCCCCCTAAATAGTCACAAGTATAACCTGATTGGGTAACTAATGTAGAATTTCTAATATCAAACAAACATAAACAGTGCTGAGCCAACTTTGTAGTTTATGAGAGTTATATTACCAATTCATATTTTCTGACTCGGCACTATTCTTCAATATCCACTTTGCCACAGTACCGCAATCAACTGGACGATGATCTTCCTCAGTACACTGAGAATTTCCCATATAATTAGTCAAAAGGAAGAAACTGAAATAGCTACAGAAATGCTGCCTGTGCATAAACATAGTGCAATATCTTTTAGAGGTATCTATGGATGATAAATGAAAGGATACAAAGTGCTCACATTCCAGCAAAAGTTATATGAGCAGCGGCAAATAACATCATAGCTTCCACTGCCAACAATAAAATCCACAGCATAATCACAGCCTGGAGCAGGGCACCACTTAGTCTACAAATAACACAAAATACGCCGGTAAATTAACTTGATAATCAGAGGAATTTCAACCAGGAAAGAACAGAGGCAACCTAAATGTTCTAATAGCAAAGTTACATTGATTGAGATATATACTAAAAGATCCAAAATGATTATCAGAAATGTCTGATCCAGAAATAACAATCAGCACTTTGTGGGTAATAAAGGGATGACTGCTGCCTCATTCCTCAGAGGATTTAGAGCTTTCAGTCACTCTTCTCGCGGGTTTTTTCTGAGTCTTCTCACATTCAGTGTCTTAGGTATGTCATCATGCCATACTTCACTGAGAAGATATCATGGGCGTAAGAAAGGAACCTTGCACCTAATTCACTCAATTAACCTTCTCATAACCTTACTAATCCTCCTCCTTACACATCCATATAGTCGCACTTTCCTACACCTATTTTACATCAATATGTTTACTTATTTATAGTAGGATCAAAGCAAAGACAAGTCCATCCCTTGGAAAAATGATTACTTTCATCATTCACAAGCTCATTCTGTAAATATGTTTATAAGTTACAAATGCAGGGCTACCTTCCTGTTGTCTTCAATATAGGATCTGATGAAATAACGAGAATACTTTGCCTTGTCTTCATCACAGGACAACTTATTAATCATATCTTGACCGACAGCAGCACCACAAGATGGTTCAGGACATCGCAGCAACAGACATCCAGGACCATCACTAACGGATATGCTAATATAACCTACAAGAAAAGTGAAGGATAAAAATGGAAAGAAGGTAAAGAAACATGTTCAATAACAAAATCTAATTCTTAATTCCTCGATGGAATCCGTAACAAGGTTGAGGGCAATAAGTTCAAACTATTAGCAACCATCAGTTAAAGTTGTTTAGGTGCAAGTGTTCGGAGACAGCATTAGACGCGTAGATTATAACCAGAGGAAATATGTCATCACACAAGAACTATTGCCTTCTGATCTTCAGTGAATGAGAGTATGTGTAGCAATTAAGTTGAGTTTCGAGAACTTTAATTAGTAACAGTGGACAATGAGAAAGGCAGAGATAGAACTGAGATATGTATCTCTCCATTAACCCGTCTCTTTCATCCAGGCAAACTTAAACATATACGTGCTGGAAAGAATGAGAAGCACTTCATTTCAAATGCTCCTTCTCTTTTCTTTTCTTTTTTATCTTATCCTCCTTTATTCCTTTCCTTTACTGATTACTTTTCAGCTCACTATTTTGACCAGGAACAATCAGAATTATTACATAATCCCCAAAATTACAAGTGGGATCTCATAAAATAGTACCACTATGCTTTTCAATGCTAAAACATTGACTATTGTACAAATTTGGTAAGATGTTCCTCTGTAAATAATTAAACGAATAAGTAGTGAATATAATGTTGATGAGCCTAAATGCAAACATAAAAACTAGCTCAAAGGATTTGAACATTAGGGAATAACAAACTAGCACTGATGGCAATCGCAAACTAAGGACAATGCAAGCTACCCCTTTTGGGGGTATCTGATGATAATGGCAAATAAAATACATCTACCATATATTGAAATTTTAGCTAGGTGAGATGTGAAGAATGGTCACTTGTAACAATTTTCCCTAGTAAGAACACAGTCATGCAGCTTTCGAATTCTTAGATGGCGTGAATAAGAACACTAAACGGATGCATAGAAGTAGAGCTGATAGAGGAAGCTAATCATGGAATTGATGACAAGTCCAACAAGGATAATGACAGGAACCAAAGAACTTAGTAGAATCTAGAGTCTAGACATATTCTTGAATAATGTATCCCACTGTCAGGCATAGCAAACGTTACCAACCTGTCCAACATGCGTTGCAAAATGGATGACCACAAGCATCAGCATGAACTCTATCACGGGAAAAGGTATCAAAACAAATGCCGCAATTTAGCTGGCAACACAGAGAGAAATCAGAAGTTTTACATATAAACTTATATATAAGGACTTCCCATTCTATTTGGTTTTCACAAATTGGAGAGACGTTGTGAATTGATATGAGGATTTATTATCCTCCTTTGTACATTTTCTAGTATTAATGAAATAGTCATGTTTCTTAAATATATAAAAAAGAAGTTACACATTAAATTGAACTTAACAATTCAAATTAGCAAATATCTTCGTTTTGATTAAAACATACAAATTTGAATCAGTAGCTTTTGAACTAAATAAAGGGGAAAAAGTCAATGCATGCTAGGGCTCGCACTGCTTACTTCTCTTGCATTTACAAAATCAACAACCGGCTTCTCCAGTAAGCCAACAGCCCTACGAACATTTTCTTCACCTGAAAACCATTCATCATGCACTTTACTGACACTCCTGTCAGGACAAGTTTAATGTAAAATTGTTATAACATACAGAATCCAAATGCAGTTAGACTTAGAGGAACTAGAGTGAGACACTACATAGTGGAAAAGACTAAAACAACAAAGTCGTCTTGATAGAAGAGCCCAACCAAAACTATGAAAAAATTTATCATATGCATATGTTTCAGGGGTTGATGGAGGTCTAGATGGATAGACCCAATACTCATAATGATCTATGAGGAACTTCAAAATTAAACTTTAGATATAAAGTTTGAAGACTCAGAATCATTCACACCGAATGACCAACGCTAAATAGAAAAAAGGTACATTCCAATGTTAACTTTCATTAGAAATATGTGTTTACTTTGACATTCCCAATACAAAAGCATAAAAGGCCACAAATGGCCTAAAAGAGCTGCGCAAATAAAAGGGTCTGATCTCAGGCCCCTAAAAAGGCTACATGTTTACATTGTCTAAGTGCTAAAAGGAGAAGTTACAAAAAAAAGCTAAGGCCACACACGACCGAATGGGGTTAAACAAGGTAAGAGTTCAAAGCTCGAGTCCTTCAAAAAATTTGGCTTCTAGAGCAGCGTGGGTTTGAGCCAAGTCATGAGCGTCGACCCCCGTGCGAGTAGATAGATCAACTGGTATCTCAATCTCAAGATGAGGGTCCGGGAGATTTTTGGAAATGAGACTGCTTTCAACTGGAGTTGTCCCCCCTTTGTCGGCCACCACGGTCTCATTATAACCTCCTTCATCTGACGAGGAGTACAAAGGGCTCCAATCGGTCTTGCCCTTCATGATATCTTTCTTCATGTCCCGCTTACAAGCCATGTAGCCAACGCTATACTCCATCAACACCTCCCGCTGAGCTGAGACAAGCTCCTTTTTCATTACTTCAAGCTCATCTTCCGCATCCTTCAGCGCCTCCCGATGAGCAGTCTCTGATGCTTCGGATTGAGTTTTCAACTTGTTCCGTTCATGAGTGACTTGCCTCATCTCCCTCTCCAGTGCAAGGAAATTAGCCTCAAACATGGTTTCCCTCCCCTTCAAACTTACGACACATGCTCAAAGGGATGTGTTCTCTTTCCTTACATTCTCCAATTCTTCAGATTGACAACGGTATTTTTTCCTCAAGCGGCCCACTTTCTTCCCTGCCATCGTCAACGTCTGGAGAGACTAAAAAGATAACAAAGGAACATTAACAAGTAAATTACTAACCAAACCAATCTTAAGTGAGAAGAAGAGAAAGACTTAACTGAATGGTCTTAACAACAGAATCACAAACAATCTCCTCCTCATTCCTAGAGATCATCAATGACCGATCACGTGGCGTGAGTATCCACTCGGCTACATCATGGGCACTGGATCATCCTCCTCCAAGCATGCATCTGGTGGAAGTGACACGGATTGATGAGTAGACTCGGGGATCTCCTCAATCCCCTCCTGAAATCATTGTGCATGTTCATCACAAAAAGGTGTTTACATGAGCCAAGAAAGCAATAAAGTTTTTACATGAGCTCATGAAGAAAGCATCGCTTATTGGACATAGCTCAATACCAATTGTAATAGCGGAGCAGGATGCTCGCTGCAACCTTTGAAATAGACAGGACGGCAGATATTCTCATAATTTCATCCTCTTGATGCTGATGTATATCGGACTCACTCAAGATGGTAAAGTGTGACTGAAACAATAGAATAGGCACATTAATACCAAATCGAAACAAAAATAGAATTCATGAATTTAGACATGTTCACAATTCATCAAGTTTTGGTCTCGAAATGGGGTTTCATCAAGTATTGGCCATCATAAATATATTGAATTGAACACAAGAAATTTCGCGAAACCCATCTTGGACCAAGATCTGATATCTGGTCCAAGGAGGTGGAGAACAACTTTTTTAGAAAGTTAAGAGTTAAACTACAAATTCCAAGATAGCTAATTCATATTAATATCAAATGCATATTTTTCAAAAACAACATAAGAAACATATAATACTCAAAATACAACATCAAACACAATATAGAATACTAAATACAGAAACATGAGATAGATCCATAAAAATCTCAACAAAAACAATAAGAAAATCTAGAACTATAAACAAAAATATAGGATTGCTTGGTTCGGTTCGGCACACTCTCGAATTCCAATCCAACCTGAAAGCTTTGTTTTCTCAAGTCTCGAACAAAAAAGAGGCTGGTACTGTAGGGTATGCCTACATAATGACAAGTCCCTGTTTTAGTAGCAAGCTTGAAAAATAATGAGAAGGAACAAAATGAAACTAACTTTGAGGGGTACTTATATTTTTACACCAATCAAACAATGCTAGAAACCAGTATTCTCAGAGTGGTGAACCCCCCCCCNCCCCCCCCCCCCCCCCCCCCAAAACAAAAAAACAGACAGAAGGAACCCCAGGAAGCCTAGTTCTTTATACAAGAACCTCCAATGAACCTTATGATGGAGTGGGAGGTCAATAATAAAATAAAATACTTGGATTAAATTGCAACAAAATAATTGCAACTGAAAGATTACAATTGAACGATTACAGAACAATTAAATGAAAAATTACAGACGGGAAAACAGAAAATTAAATCGGTAGAGGCTCGCTGTAGCAATGTCCTAAAGACGAATTTTCACCCTCCACAATTTGCTTTTTGGAGACTACGATGAACGTCTCTGCAGGATACAACCACCGTGATCGAAAACGTAACAAACGAATGTTTCGATCCTCATAGAACCAAACAGTATTTTCTTGCTCCTTTTGTGACTCAAGAAAATTGCTAGAAGAAAAAATAGACGAAAATTTCTTCTTTTCTCTACCGTTTTACGCAAAACAGTGGTGTTCCTAATTGGACGAAAAGTTGGTCTCTCCCTACTGTTTTAGACGCCAAAAACATGGACTACTTCCTTCCCCACTTTGATTATTATTGCTGCTATATTGAGGAAGAGGGGGATGGTTTTTTCCATTATGGAAAAACCACTCTCCACTCAATCCATGAAGGTGGCAGTTTCTTGGTGAAACTGCCCGTTCGTGGACAGTGGGCAAAGATGGGCAGTTTTCTAAAAAATTGCCCTCTGTACAATGGACATGTGACATGCAAACTGGGTCAAAGCAATCCTAGTCCTCAACTGCTAATACACATCATCAAAATATGTGGCAAAAAGTTAAAGCTCCACTTGACATGTGGCAGGCTTGATTTCTACTCACATTGTCTTTTAATTTTAATTTTCATTCACACACTTACACTTAACTTAGCTTTACTTAATAAATCTTCTAGCTCAATTAGCTCCAACAATCTCTCACATAAATGAAAATGTCATAGACAGACAACGACATCAGGAGAAAAAATCAAATGAGTTTTGCCTCAGGAGAGGTGTCTTTTAGACTTGAACCTTCCTTAGTGATGATTTATCATATTTATTCTAATGAACAGTGAATAACATTCTTGAACTATCCTTCCTCCGAAATAAACCAAGACAATAAATCTCAGACTCAACTCATCTTAATACGTTCGAGTTCATACGTTTTTGTTCATTTTGGTCCTAAACATTTATCCTGTCTCATGAGAGCTTTAGAGAGATTGAGCGTTGCACTCTCTCATAGAAGCAACCCCACTCTTACTCTCACATAGGTGACGATGATTAAGAGTATTTTATTTATACTCCTCTTGCAAGCAAGATATCAACATCATTAAATACTAAGTATACCATTTTATCGTCGACAGACAACACACTTTCATTACATCATAGGAATGAGAAGAAACAAAGTTCCTTTGTGTGTTACATGAATCATTTCTGCAAGTTTTTCTATTGAACCTAGATCTTGGGATCTCCAGTCAACTAGGTTAGGTTTCTACCTAAATAATTCATTGAATAGACTTTAAGCTCATTCCCCTCGATGTCAACTTTACAAGCTCTTTCGATAATCCTTTTGTTAAAGGATTTTCCTGATTTTCCTTTGATCTAATAAAGTCAACAAAAATCACACCATTTGTGAGCAATTATTTAATGGTATTATGTCTACGTCTTATGTGTCTAGATTTACCATTATACACGTTATTCTTCACTCTAAATATGGTAGCCATATTATCACAGTGTACACATATGGCTGACACAAGCTTCAGCCACATTGGAACGTCTACCAGAAAATTTCTAAGCCATTCGGCTTCTTCGCCAGTCTTGTCCAACGCTATGAATTCAGATTCCATAGTCGAACGGGCTATACAAGTCTACTTCGTAGACTTCCAAGATATAACTCCACCACCTAGGGTAAAAATATATTCGCTCGTGGATTTAGTATCTAGACTATTAGGTATCACTAAATCCTTCCAACACAGGTGGATACATCACATAATGCAATCCGTGGTCAATGGTGTACTTCATGTATCTAAGTACCCTGACTAGTGCATCCCAGTGGTCACGTCCAGGATTACTCGTATATCTTGCCAGCATTCCTATTGAATAGGCAATGTCAGGCATTGTGCAATTCATGATATACGTCAAACTCCCAGTGATTTATGAGTACTTCAGCTGAGATACTCCAACTTCATCATCCTTTCTCAACTTACAGTTTGAATCGAATGGAGTTACAACTGATTTGCTGTCAAATTGACCGAACTTATTTAGGATCTTTTCTACATAATGAGATTGTGTAAGGATATATTCGTTAGAAGTTCGCTTCACTTGAATTCCAAGAATGACATCTGCTAGACCTAAGTCTTTCATGTCAAAGTTGGAACTCAACATCTTTTTGGTTGAATATATTATATCCTTATTTGTTCCCATTATGAGCATGTCATCTACGTATAAACATACTATGACAAAAATTTTATTAGTACATTTAACGTAAACGCATTTATCACACTCGTTTATCGAGAATCCATTCGAGAGCATAGTGTGGTCAAATTTTTCATGTCACTGCTTCGGGGCTTGTTTTAATCCGTAAAGGGATTTGACAAGCTTACACACCTTACGTTCTTGGCCCTTGGCCATGAACCCTTCAGGTTGTTCCATGTAGATTTCTTCTTCTAGTTCTCCATTTAAGAACGCAGTCTTAACATCCATTTGGTGAATTTCTAGATTATGTATAGCTGCTATTGCGACCAGCATTCTAATAGAAGTGATCCTCGTCACAGGAGAATAGGTATCAAAGAAATATATACCTTCAATCTGTCGATAACCTTTAGCTACCAATCGAGCTTTGTACTTATCTATCGTACCATCAGCTCTTTGTTTCCTTTTGAAAATCTACTTACAGCCTATTGGTTTATTCCCGGGTGGGAGGTCAACCAATATCCAAGTGTTATTTTGCAAAATGAAATCTATCTCGCTATCAATAGTCTCCTTCCAAAAAGGAGCTTCAGAGTTTGACATCGCCACTTTGTATGTCTGAGGTTCGGCTTCCGTCAAGTACATTAGAAACTCTTGACCAAATGAGGTACTCGTTTGCTTTTTCTAGGCTCAAGTTCAGATTCTTTATCAATCTGGGCTCTAGATGTACCTTCATCTACACCTCGTTTGGCAGTTTGACTGTGTTTTCCTTTCTTAAATGGAAACACATTCTCAAATAATTCACCATTAACAGACTTCATTATAGTGTTGGTACTTATGTCAGAAATCTCTAACCTGATAACCAAAAATCTATGTGCAGCCATGTTTAATGCATATCTAATGAAAACACAGTCTATCATCTTAGGTCCAAGCTTGACTCTCTTTGGTAAAGGTACTTGCACATTTGCGAGACACCCCCACACTTTTAGGATTTTATAGGAATGCAACTTTCCTTTCCACACTTCATAAGGAGACTTGTTAGTCTTCTTATGTGGAATCCGGTTTAGTGTGGTGTTAGCCGCAAGTAAGGCCTCCCCCCACAAATTATGGGATAGTTCAGAATTATTTAACATACAATTCACCATGTCCTTCAGAGTTCTATTTTTTCTTTCAGCCACCCTATTCTGTTGAGGCGTGTAAAGTGTTGTAGTCTGATGCACTATGCCATGATGAGCACAGAATTCAGATAGCGTCGTGGAGTCATATTCTCCACCTCGGTAAGATCTAAACACTTTTATTTTCTTTCCAAGTTGATTTTCAACTTCAGACTTGTATGTCTTAAACATATCCAAAGTCTCATCTTTAGAATGCAACAAATATACATAGCAGAATTTACTACAATCATCAATGAATGTTACAAAGTATTTTTTTCACCTCTACTGGGTGAAAATTTCATGTCTTATAAATCATTATGTATTAATCTTAATAATTCACTATCTCTTTCTACTGATTTAAATGATTTTCTAGTGAATTTGAATTCAACACATATTTCGTATTTCACATCTATGTCCATTTTCTATGTCATATTTACGTGACCTAATCTAGCATATCAAATATCACGTAACTCAACAATATAAACAGATTATGTATATTTTCCATTAATTGAAGCAGAAATTACAGTAGAAACATTAAGCTTAAACAAACTATCAACCACATATCCCTTACCCACAAACATCATTCCCTTAGATAAAACAAACTTGTTAGATTCGAATACAAGTTTAAATCTACTCTTACATAAGAGGGATCCTGAAACCAAATTCCTACGAATGTCAGGCACATGGAGGACGTCGATGAGAGTGAGTTTTTCACTCGAAGTAAACTTCAGTGGCACTTTTCCTTTCCCTTTCACATCAGCCTCAGCGGCATTTCTCGTGTGCAATTTTTCTCCTTCAACTTCTTCATAAGTTGAAAACAAACTTGTCACCATAGATATGCCTAGTAGCACCAGTATCAACCCACCAACTCGTGGTATCAGTGACAATGCACAATTCAGAAATTGACGCGCATAGGTCATCCATCTCGGTTACATTAACCATGTTCTTATAACCGTTGTTAGGGTTTGCCACCGTGTGGTCTTTTTTGGATCGGCAGTATTTTACTCAGTGTCCGATTTTACCACACACCAAGCAACTACCCTTGATTTGTTTGTTACTCATATCTTTGTTGACGTTTTCACTGTTGCTGCTCATAGCCTTCCTTTTGAAGTTTTTTGGTTTTGGCTTTCCGGCTTCAACGATGTTCGCTTTCATCTCTTATGCTGCCATCTCTTGAAATCTTCCCCCTTAAACTACTCTGGTTTCTCAGCATGAGGAACAGCGTGTGGTTTCTCAGTGTGAGGAACAATGATTGTTTTCTCAACGCGGGGAATAGTCATCATAGTTTCAGTGTCTTGCTCTATCGATTTGGAAAATTCGTCTTTAGTTTGGTGGAGTGGGAGATCAATAATAAAATAAAATACTTGGATTAAATTACAACAGAACAAATACAACTGAACAATTACAGAACAATCAAACAAAAAATTACAGATGAGAAAATAGAAAATTAATCAGTGGAGGCTTGCTGAAGCAATGTCCTAAAGATGAATTTTCACCCTCCACAGTTTGCTTGAAAACTACGATGAACGTCTGTGCATGATACAACTACCGTGATCGAAGATGTAGTAAATGAATGTCTCGATCCTCAAAGAATCGAACAGTATTTTCTTTCTCCTTTTGACACTCAAGAAAATTGCTATAAGAAAAAATGGACGAAAATTTCTTCTTTTCTCTACCATTTTACGCAAAACAGTGGTGTTCCTAATTGGACGAAAAGTTGGTCTCTCCCTACTGTTTTAGACGCCAAAAACATGGACTACTTCCTTCCCCACTTTGAAAATTATTGCTGCTATATTGAGGGAGATAGGGGTGGTTTTTCCAATATGGAAAAACTACTCTCCACTCAATCCATGAAGGTGGCAGTTTCCTTAAAAACTGCTATTTGTACAATGGACATGTGATATGAAGACTGAGCCAAAGCAGTCATAATCCTCGACTGTTAATACACACCATCAAAACATATGACAAAAGGTTAGAGCTCCACTTGACATGTGACAGACTTGATTTCTACTCACATTATCTTTTAATTTTTATTTCCATTCACACACTTACACTTAACTTAACTGTACTTAATAAAGTTTCTAACTCAATTAACTCCAACACCTTACAATGCGATGCATGTACAATGTAAAAAAAAACAATAAATCAGCATTTCTAGCTGGACACCACATTAGTCAATTACCCCGAGGGGTTGTCCCAAGTTGTGAAAGTCTTGGACTTATAAGTTCACTTCCTTCTAGGTTCTACGCTGGAATTCTCTCGAGTGCAAACAATTTCTTGGGTCCATGCCCCTAGGTAAATCTTCTGTGACTCGTGGGAAAAGAACATGATGCACAAGTATCGTCGAATTAGTCGGACACGCAAAAGCTATCATTGATACCATGGTTACCCGGAAATACCACAATTTCCAATTACTATTCAATGGTAGCCTTTAAAAAATCTCAGTATTACAAAAATAAATCTATAGGAAACTATTAAAATTTTCGTACCCTCTCAATTTCTCAAACTCTTTTGTGATCAGTCCATTTCTCAAATACGAAAAATATCGAACTTAATCCAATTCATGATGACGGATGAGAAAATAAGCAATTAACCACCTGATGCCTATGCGTGACTGCGCTTTCCGAATCATCGGAATCATGATCGATGAACTCATAATCAGCGATGTCAGTATCTTCACTGTCAAAGGCAGTCGCGTCATCGTCTCCGCAGCTGTAGATGTCTCCGTTGTATACAGATTGATCTTCGTCGTCCTGGGCATCATGCATATCGTACTCATCCTCCCACTCCATTTGTCTTCAGACACTTGCCGATAGCACTATGGAATCATCAGAGCTCTCCAGAAAAGTAATTCGATTCGAAACCTGTAGAATATGGGAATCAATGAAGCGCCATTGGTGTAGGTACTGAGAAGAGGAGTAAGAAAGATGGGCAAGGTGAAGGTGGGAGTGGAGGTGGAGAACGAAGTGGTAGTTGACACGTGAAGTAGAAAGAGAGCTTTCCGCTTCATTTTGATTTTTTTTAAGTACGACGAAATTCATAATTAAAAAGAAGATATTTTTTTCAGAAAACATACTCTATGAGTTTTACCTAAAATACATGGTCCCCGTAATTTAAGAAAAATAATAAACTTCCCTTGAACTTTTTATTTTAGAGGTTAAAAATCTCAAAACGTTATTTTCTTCACTAATGGTGTTAAAGTTTCTCAAAATATTAAAAATACCCCTATTTTTCTATATTACTTACTTAGTAGAAACAAAATTTTGTGTTTTAAGGGTTTTCTCGAGTTATGAGGGAAATACCCAATTTTGTGTTTTGAGGGTAAATAGTCAAAATCTCACATGACACGTGGCAGAATCTAAACCGAAAATTTCATCAAAGAGAAGAGGATTAGACTATAGAAGGGATTATACGATCATAATTAATCCATCAATTATAAGGCAATATAGTCAATATAGTAGTTGAAAGAAACATAAAAAAAGACCAGAACAGTGGGATGGATCTCACGGCTACGATTAATTCGACAGTGAGAAGACAATATAGTGGATAAGCTGAGCATGAGAGTCCATACCTAAAGAAGATCTCATCAATAGGGAGGGGCACTTGCTGACAAAAATCTCATTAGTCGAAAACATATGGAAATGTGATCATCCCCCTTTTTATTATTAATATTATTGTAAAACCTATAAGTACATGCTCATGTAAGAAAAATGGAGAAAAATGAGAGGCAACTCAAACAAACATTTACTAAGTACATTGCGTTTTCCCTATTCTCTCATCATCAAATATGTAAAATCATTTACACAAGTGAATATCAATATATTTCTCATCATTTTTCTTCCCTTCAAGGATTTTTCAAGTAAATCATGACGCTTTCATTCTCTCGATCTTTCTCTAAATTATTATCTTTATTATTTGTTTGTAAATGGTTCCCCACACCGAAAAAATCATTTACATTTTGGTGTTTTCATTGAGAGTCGAGAGAAAAGCTTAAGAGACCTACCCTACAAAACCATAAACATGCCTAAAACCAGATCTAACATAGCTCTAAATGAAGACAATAGAACTAGAAAAGAAGATGAGCACGTAGATCAACCAACCCCACTGACGAAAATGCTGCAGACGATCCTAAACAAGCTAGTAGCAAAGATGGGAACGACAACAAGTACAAAACTGGAAACGGAATGAAAAACGGTACACTTGTTCCTTGCATATTCGATTGGCTTATTTCTTTTACATCAACATCAGTTGCTAAAAAAAGGGGGAGAGAAATTATTTGATTTGTGATAAACAAAGTCTTGACAACAGAAAAAGAATTGTCTTGACAACGGGAAAGAAAGATCTTGACAATGGGAAAAGTCTTAAGAATGAGAACGGAAATATCTTACAACGGAAAAAGTCTTGAGAACGGGAAAATTCTTGAGAACGGGAACATAATTAGCTTGATAACGAGAAAGTCTTGAGAACGGGAATGGAAATATCTTGACAACGGAAAAAGTCTTGAGAACGGGGAAAGTCTTGAGAACGTGAATGGAATTAGCTTGAGAACGGGAAAAGTCTTGAGAATGGGAATGGAACTGACTTGAGAACGGGAAAAGACTTGAGAACGGGAACGGAATTAGCTTGACAAAGGGAAAAGTCTTGACAACAGAAAAAGCCTTGAGAAAGAGAACGGAATTGGCTTGACAACAGGGAAAATCTTGAGAACGGAATTGGCTTGACAACGGGGAAAATCTTGAGAACGGGAAAAGGCTTGAAAATAGGAATGGAAAAATCGTGACAACAAAAATGGCTATGAGTAAGGAAAATGGGTACAGCATCCACTATGAGAACAGCAACAAAACGGCTATGAGTACAGAAACGGGAATAGAAAATGAAAACGGGAACGACTATGAGTACAGAAACAGGAACAGAAAATGAAAACAGGAACGGAAACAAAAAAGCAAACGGCAAAAGTTAGAAAGGAAATTATATGATAAATCTTAATCATCAGAAATATAAGGACGTCTACTTTTTGTAGAATTTTGAGGAAATCAATTCGGAGCTCTCGATCAAAAGTTATGATAGTTTTCATTGGTACTGTTCAGGAAAGTAAATATATTCACAATTTTCAAATTTAAATTTTAAACTATACCAATTTTAATATTATTAATATACCGTTAGAAAGAAATAGATGTCTACTTCTCGAAGAATTTTGCAAAACTTAATCTGGAGCTCTTTAGAAAAAGTTGTGATAATTTTCATGAAGGCTGTTCAAGAAAGCAGATTATGCAGAATGATCAACTTTGGAAATTAAACTATATTTATTGGAAGCTAACTATACCGCAAATCTTATATCATCAGAAATATACAAAAGTCTACTTATTGGAGAATTTTATGAAATTCAATTTGAAGTTTTCAATCAAAAGTTATGGTAATTATTGTATGTATTGCTCAGAAAAGTAAGGCTATACATGTCTTTCAAATTTAATCTTTAAACTGCTTCATTTTATACAGTATTATATGAAAATATTGCTGAAAAATACGGATGTATACTCCTTGAAAGTTTTTGCAGAACTCAATTCGAAGCTCTCGAATAAAAGTTATAATAGTTTTCATGAAGATTATTCGAGAATGCAGGTTATGTAGAGCAGAAAATATTGAAAACTATACTGCGTCAATTGGAAGCCAAATACATGGCGAATTTTATATCATCGAAAACATATGAAAATCAATTTTTTGAAGAATTTCACGGAATTCAATTTAGAGCTCTCAATCAAAACTTGTGATAACATGCAGAACTATCAGCTTCATCTATTAAGTTTCAACAATACATTAATACTTATGTGACAAATCATATGTCGCTACAAAGCTAAGGAAATCAGTTTCTTGAAAATCTTAGCAGAATGAGGTTTGAACTTCTAGAAGAAAGTTACGGTATACTCGTTCCCTACTTATTCCATTAAGATATTATATACGGTGTTGTTCAACATTCTTGTCGCAGATATTTGTGTATGAGAAAAAGAAAAAGAAAAGCAAACGAGAGAAAACTCTATCAATAAGCTCGTAACAAAAGAAACGGGGGGAATTCTATCAATGAGCCCGTAACAAAATAAATGGGACAAACTCTATCAATGAGCCTGTAGTAAATCAAAATGGAGTCTGGTTCCAGGAACCTAAGTTCTTGGGAGTGTCTATGGACATCGTTCTCAGAATGAAATTAAAATGGGGCCATGGTTCCACAGAAGGAGCCTAAGTCCTTGGGAGTGTCTACGGACATCGTTGCCAGAAGGAAATCAAAATGGGGTCATGGTTCCACAGAAGGAGCCTAAGTCCTTGGAAGTGTCTACGGACATCGTTGCCTGAAGGAAATCAAAACGGGGTCATGTTTCCACAAAAGGAGCCTAAATTCTTAGGAGTGTCTACGGACATCGTTCTCAAAAGGAAACCAAAATGGGGAAATGGTTCCACAGAAGAAGTTTAAGTCCTTGGGAGTGTCTACGGACATCGTTCTTAAAAAAAAATCAAAACGGGGCCTCGTTCTGCATGAGCCTAAGTCCTTGAAAGTGTCTACGTACATCATTCTCAGAAGGAAATCAAAAACTTCAAAACGAAAATATCCCTATCTAACGGATCAGATGATGCTCAAATAATCCATAACAGAAACAACTGAAGAAAGCAAAGATGAAATATTTTTTGAAAATAACTTAGCGGGCGATCCCAAAACTAAAGGCCAAAGCAGAGTCGTTGTTCTTTATTTAAACGTAAGACCTTCTTTCAAAAGAAAACGGTAGTCCCCAATTCCTTCTCTCAAAATGAAGACAAGGTCATAGTTCTTTATTTGAACTTAAGTCCTTGAAGAAGCATGCATATCATAAAGAAATTAAAACTTTATCCTCGGAAACAGATTTTACAAAAGAACATAGTTATTCTCAAGAGAACTAGGAGCCAAAAGTTTCCCAAGTATTTAAGAATGGATTTCATTGAAAGCTTCAGTCGGCACAGTACCGGATTTTGATCCCCAAATTTTGTTAAATCTTTGAATGAAGTACAACAAGCAGGGAGTTCAACAGAAGAAAGATTGCACAAACAAAGCAACTCTCATTGATCGAAGCAGAAATACAAAGGAAAAATACAAAACAAAAAAATGAAAAAGAAAAGCAAAAGGAAGAAATTCTAATAAGAGCCCGACACGAAATTTAGGGCCACTGAGCTTTGCTAAAAGCTTATGTCCTTGGTGTTGGAATATGTCCATATTGTAGCATGTCATAACTATTTATTTGTATTTAGTTATTTCTCAGACATTAGTATTATTGAACTCTTATGAATAAATTGAAAGTTTTATTTTAAATTAAAGTGTGTTTATAAATTATTCAAGTCTTGGAAATTTCATCAACAAACGAAGAGTGAAGACAGATGCGTCTCCAGATGAACTCTTATGAGCTTATGAGAAAGTTCATAACGATATTCGCAGTCTTAGGATCGACCGGGCAATCGAATCTGATTACGACTGTCAGGTTGAACCAATGGATGTCAGTCTTTAGGCATAGGAGTGGAGACTCAAATGGTTAACCTAGACATGTTATGAACATGTTGAATAGACCGGTAACAAATTAGTTTAGAGCCCAAAACGGTTTACCAAATTCTAAATCTAATCGTTATACCTTAAGGGTATTTTTGTAATTATCTTAATCCTGAGATGAATATGTAGCTTGACTTAGTTGCAATGTTTGATATGTCAAATGAGTGAGTTTGAGTTGACGGGCAATACATCAGTTATTGAGATTGTAATTTAATTAAGGTGGAGTTACGTGGTTCACATATATGAAAATTCGGGCAATACCATGTCTTATAGAACTAGGGATATGCCAATATCAAATGACCATGTAACATGTACATGCATCATTGTAGATTAATTATAATGGTTATAATTTAATTACAATGTGAAATTTATAATGGTTATGATGTTAAATTAGGATTGAAAATTAAAAAAAAAAGATTTATAAATTTCATCACGTTTTTAAATTAATATAAGTTATATTTTTTTAAAAAACCAAAAATCCAAAGTTTTTTTCTCAAAAACTAAGTGGGGGGTCGTTTAAGTTAAAACGTTCCTAAGGTCTCCAGCGCGAACTTGATCGTGCCACGATGAATGATTTAGAACCGCCCGTAGTGGTCCTCTCTTCAATGAGAGAAACTTTGGAGCCGTGTCGTTTTGAGTCATCTAGTTGCTTGAGAAGCTAAGACTTTTAAAAGAAGTGGTAGGGCAGGGTCGTCCCATAGATGGATTGTTAGTCCATAGTAACTTTTAAAAGTCAAAACGTTGGTTAAACACTTAGACTCAGCGCATTGGAATCCCCACTTAGGGGCTAGTCGATGGGGCCACGGTGACCAAAACCATTGGTGATTGATTAAGCTAGATGTCGAGACATCTGTGCTTTAGGAGAGAGCCTCGATACGATATGAGATAATTTGGACTTCATCCCTTGATGAGACAAGCTATCATTTTTTATCGTAACATCATGGAGGAAATATTTTTATGAATTTTTAAATATTTAAGCAGTTGCATCATGTATCATACTTTCCTAAACAATTGAGCATTTATTTACACTGCTTTATTTATTCTTTTCGATAATTATGTCAATATCCCCATTCTCAACTATCTTAAACGTGAACAATATTAACTGGTGATAATTACGGTGATTGGAAACAGAATATTGATATCGTACTGATGATTGAAAAGCACAAGTTCGTGCTCATCACATCTTATTCCTTTGAGTTTTTAGTGAATTGACTCAAGAGGAAAATGATGATTATGTTACTTGGCTACGTTCTAACGAGTTAACCAGATATTACATCTTAGTTATGTTAGCAATGTGTTGCAACAACAACATTAGAATATTTGAAACCACCGCTAATATGATGTTGAACATCACCGAAATGTTCAGAGATTAGGGTTGTTAAGCCAAACAGGCAGTTATGCGAAACCTTATGAACTACAAGATAAAATCTGGAACTCTTGTCAGAGAACATATTATGTTAATCATTAGTTATCTAAATGAGATGGAGATAATGGGTGCTGAGGTTGATGACGAGACTCGGGTGGATATGATCCTATAGACTTTGCATGATACATTCGAGAACTTCAAACTTAATTATTTGATAAATAAGTTGAGGTACTCACTTCCTAAGATTATGAAGGAGTTGTAAGCCATTGAGACTTTATTTTTAAAGGGCAATAGGAAGACTGGAGAGGTAAAATTTACTGAAAGTAAGCATTCCACCGCTGGCGCCAAAAGGAAACACGAGAAGAGGTTTGAATAAGGCTAAGAAGCAGAACTCAAAAGTTGCAAAGGGTAAGGGTACTGCACGGTGGACATGTTGTGAGACAAGTCCCATCACTATGGAGTCGATAACCATTGGTTACGCAACTGCCTGGATTATCTCTAGCAGATATCTTGGTCGAGTTCATTGATTCGTATGGGGAAGCACTAATATTGGTTGTATCAGTTGGAACTTGATAACGGTTATCTATTTTTACGTGATGTTTATTATCTCCCAGTTTTGGGGAAGAATCTTATTTCTATTGGTGCATTATTTGAGCAAGGATTTGATCTTAAATTCATTGATAAATATATTGGTATTTTTATAAATGAATGCCTAACTATTGTTGCACGCATGTTTAATAAATTGTTTCACGTAAAATCAATAGTTTCAATGATATGTGACACTGAAGTGAATAATGATTCACAAAGGAAAAGCAAAAGGCTGAAGTTTGACTTAATCGATCTAACCTATTTTTGGCACTTACGCCTTGGACATATTAGCCTGGACAAGATTAAAAGACTTGTGAAGGATGATCCTTTGCAAACTTCAAGTATGTGATCACTACCCACAGTGAATACTGTATTGAAAGCAAAATGACCAATAGACATTTTTGAAAAAAAGGTGAAAGAGCCACTCAATGCCTTGAACTCATACATAGTGGTGCATATGGGCCATTGAATATCCAAGAAAGAGAAGATTATGAATACTTCGTAACATTAACTTATGACTACTCACGTTTTGGTTATGTTTATCTAATGCGTCAAAAGCCTGAAACCTTTGAAAAGTTCAAAGAGTATAAGGCCTTGGTTGAAAAGCAATTAGAAAAACAAATCAAAACAGTACGGTCCAATAGTGGTGGAGAGTACGTACTAGGAGAGTTCGAAGACTTTCTTAATGAATAATGTATTCTTTTTCAGCTTACAGCACCTGGTGCGCCACAGCAGAATCAAACGCTGATGGATATGGTCAGATCCATGATGAGTTACTCATTCCTCCAAGATTTCTTATAGGGATATGCCTTGGAAACAACAGCATATATTCTGAACCAAGTTCCGTCGAAGACGGTACCTGGTACCATATGAAAGATGGTATGAACGAAAATCGTTTATTAACCATTTTAAAATATAGGGGTGCCCCGCACATGTTCTAAAACTGAAGACAGGAAAGTTGGCCAGTCGTTCATAATTATGCATGTTTGTAGGATATCCTAAAGGAACGAAGGGGTACATCTTCTACAGTACGACTGACTAGAAAACATTTGTTAGCACGAATGCTCATTTTCTTGAAGAAGATTACATTAAAAGTGTACAGCCGAGAGGCATAATTGTGCTAGAGGAATTATTTAGTGGGAGGACATCGACTCCCCAATCAGAAATTGTTTCTAGTTCAATAATGGAAGAACCACGACATGAGTTAAAGTCTATGGAGCCTCGACGTAGTGGGAGGGTTATGAGACAACCTGAAAGGTATATATGTCCTATAGAGAAGCTTTGACAGCTGTTTCAGATAAAGACCTTGATGAACCTGTCTCATACTCAGAGGCCATAGCAGGTCTTGAAACAAACTTATGGCAAGAAGCCATGAACGTAGGATGCAAATGGATCTATAAGAAGAAAAGAGGTCTACATGGGAATGTAGAGATATTCAAAGCTAGGCTAGTAGTTAAGGGCAACACCCAAAAGAAAGATATAGACTACAAGGATACCTTCTCGCCGGTAGTCATGCTTAAATCCATCTGAATACTTTTGCTCATTGTTACTGTCCTTGATTATGAAATCTGGCAATAAATGTCAAGACTGCTTTTCTGAATGACAATCTTGATGAGCGCATTTATATGGCTCAACCAGACGGGTTCATGGAGAAAGGCCAAGAGGGCAAAGTTTGTAAACTGCATAAGTCCATTTATAGACCTAAGCAAGCGTCACAATCATGGAATATTAGATTCGACGAAACTGTTAAAAATTATGGTTTTGAACAGTTAGTGAACGAGCCTTGTACATAGATGATATTCTACTCATTGCAAATGATGTAGAAAATTTATCCGATGTCAAGATTTGGCTTGCAAAGTAATTTGATATGAAGGATCTTGGAGAAGCTGCATTTGTCTTAGATATTCAAATCTTTCAAGATAGGAAGAACATACAATTGACACTATCTTAAGCATCTTATATTGATAAGGTGTTGGATCACTTCAGTATGCAAAACTCCAAGAAATGATTTCTTTTTTTAGACATGGAGTCAACCTCTCCAAGGAGCACAACCAAGACTCCTTAAGAAGAGAGAAATATGAGAAAGATTCTCTATGCCTCAGCCATAGAAAGTCTCATATATGCGACGCTTTGTACTAGGCCAGGCATTTACTATGTTGTGGGCGTGGTGAGTCGTTTCCAATATAATCATTGAATCGAGCATTGGAATGTCGTCAAGCATATCCTTAAGTATCTTAGGAGAACAAGGAACTACATGCTTGTGTATTCAGGTACTGACCTAGATATGATGGGGTATATTAATTCTGATTTCCAAGCAGAGAAGGATTCTAGGAGGTCCACTTCAGGATCGGTGTTCATCTTAAACGATGGAGAAGTTGTATGGAAAAGTATCAAGCAATCTTGCACTGCTGATTCTACCATGCAAGTTGAATATGTTGCAGCTTGTGAAGCTGCGAATGAGGCTGTATGGCTTAGGAAGTTCTTGAAGACTCTGGAAGTTGTTCCAGACGTTGACAAGCCCTTGACACTGTATTGTGATAACAGTGGGGCTATAGCGAATTCTAAGGAACCTAGAAACCATAACAGATCCAAACACATAAAACATAAATATCACATGATTAAAGAAATTGTTCAGCGTGGAGATGTTATGGTTACGCATATTTTTACGGTCAACAACCTGACAGATCCATTTACGAAGACTTTAAGCAGTAAATTTTTTATGGTCATCTGGAGGGCTTGGAGATAAGAGATTGTACACGCCTACTTTAGTCCAAGTGGGAGATTGTTAGAATATGTCCATAAAGTAGCGTGTAATAACTATTTATTTATATTTAGTTATTTCTCAAACATTAGTATTATTAAATTCTTATGAATAAATTGAAAGTTTTATTTTAAATTAAAGTGTGTTTATAAATTATTCAAGTCCTGGAACTTTCATCAACGAACAAAGAGTGAAGACAAAGGTATCTTCAAACGAACTCTTCTGAGAAAGTTTAGAACGATATTCGTAGTTTTAGGATCGACTGGGCAATCAAATCTGATTACGACTGTTAGGTTAACCAATGGATGCCAATCCTGGGGCATGAGAGTGGAGACTCAAATGATTAACCTAGACATGTTATGAACATGTTGAATAGACCGATAAAAAGTTATTTTAGAACCCAAAACTGTTTACCAAGCTCTAAATCTAATTGTTACACCTTAAAAGTATTTTCATTATTACCTTAATCCTGAGGTGAATATGTAGCTTGACTTAGTTAATTGGAATCTTTGATATGTCAAATGAGTGAGTTCGAATTGATGGGCAATACCTCGGTTGTTGGGATTGTAATTTAATTAAGTTAGAGTTGCATGATTCACAGATATGGAGATTCATGATTCGATTGCAAAAGCAACAATATCACTTTATGCTTTTATCGATGAGTGTGTGAATAAATTAACATGGCTAGGTATTTAATGAATTGAGTCATTGATTTAGACTTGTGAATTGTACGAGACAATTCACTATTATGTCTTTCCTATTCACAGTCAATAAATGAGTTAAAAAAATAATAACAAGAGGGGTAAAACGGTGATTTTATATTTCGCTCTTGTTACTGATAATCACTTTGGGTATTATGTTAGAATATTCTGTGGATCGTGAAAATAAAAGAGTTTATTTACACCAATAGAAAATGTAGTCCGCATGAAATGTGGATCGTGAAAATAAAAGAGTTATTTACACCAACAGAAAATATAGTCTGCATGAATCGAGAGTTGATTTGTCATCGAACCTGTAGTGGAGTCGTACGATGTCATGATTAAATAAGTTAGGAATTTATGGAGATAAATTCACGGGGTATTTGGATCCTTAGCTTTGTTCATGTGGACCCATTCGGTCTTAGAAATAGCTCATGAGAACAGGAATAGAGAAACGAAGTAAATTGGATCAAAATATGTTTTGGAGCCAATGCATATTTTCTACACTTATATGTGATGAGTAATGTCACTTAATTAGTTAAGCGTGATTATATGAATTCAAATTAATTAGTTTATTATTTTTTAATTATTCGATAATTAGTAAATAAAAAACTATTACTTAATTGATTGATAATGATCAATTAATTTATCAATTGGATTGATGAATCTCGATACAACTCAAACTTTAAGGAATATTGTAATTTCCGGCAATTATGAATGTATGAGGTGAATTTTAGGAAATTTAAAAATATCACGGTATATTTGTAAATATCACAAATTATATTTTATCAATATATAATAGCAATCTGATTGCAGATAGATCTTGGATAAGATACAGTTTCTTGTTAAAAAAAAGGAGAAAAACGTTTTCCTTTCCCTCCCGATTGCCGCCGAAAATTATATTGAAGGATAGATTTTTTTATTTTTTTCTTCTATTGTTTTGATAGCTCACACTCAAATTACTACACAAAATTCTCGTGAGATATATTTCTAAAATTAAGGGTGGCTGTTAGTGGACGGAATTCACAAATCGTTCTTGGAGTTCGAGTGTGTGATTCAGATCTCGAAGCTTGAAGAACACGAAGAACGCTCGAGGGAATTTTGCCAATTCAGAAATTCTTCGATACAAAGTATAGGTGACAAAATTATTTATAACCTTATCTTCTCGTTCAATGTTGTATGTGCATAATCGCACGTTGTTTGATTTTAAATTATTTAATTTGATTAAACAAGTTAATTAGAAACTTTTTTTATATTCTGTCCACAAACCGTTCGTGGTTCAAACTTGTTTTTATTTAACTTTAAAATCAACCGATCCCAACACTTGGGAGTGTCTATGGACATTGATCTTAGAAGGAAACAAGCCCCTGAGCTCACTAAGAGTTCATGTCCATGAATATTTTTACTTTCTAAAGGAAACGGGCCATTGAGCTCACCAAGAGTTCATGTCCCTGAAGGCTTTTGCTTTCTAAAGGAAACGAGCCCCTAAACTCACCAAGAGTTCATGTCCATGAAGGCTTTTACTTTATAAAGAAAATGGGCTCCTGAGCTCACCGAGAGTTCATGTCCATGAAGGATTTTACTTTCTAAAGAAAACATATTCATGAGCTCACTAAGAGTTTAAGTCCATGAGGAATGGTGTCTGCAGCACTACCATCTAAAGGAAACCTAAAGGGAAGAAGTCTGAAAAGAAAGAAACCAAAAGCAATACATCTAAAAAGAAGAAAGAAAACAAAGGAAAACAAAGTGAGAAGTAAATGAAGCCTCAAAAGAAATTCAAAAAAAGGGATCAAATGGGAATTATGAGGTCAAACGATCAGTGGTTGTGTTCGCTTCATCTAAGGAAACCGAGAAGAAGAAATGAAGAAATACAAAAGGTGGAGAAAGGAAAAAGTGAAAATGATGAAAGAAGAAATGGAAAATGTAAAGAGAAAGAAAGGAAAGGAAAGTGAACAAAGAAAGACAAAGTGCGAAGGAAAGTAAGATGAAAGAATTGAGGAAATTGCAAACTCTAGAAGAAAGAAAAATCACAAAAACATAAAAAAGACTATGACAACGACATCTCGAACATAAGGGTTGACAACAGCATCCTTAACAACGGCCTGTCAAATAGCAGCATGAAAAACTGTGTCACGTGTTCCCAAAAAATACTTATAAACGAAAATGCTCAAATCAAGTCTTATCAATAACAAGCTGAAGCTGCTCATAAAGCGGGAAACACTCATGATGGTATGATAAAATCTGAACAATAAGCATGCTTACTAACGGTGCCATGGTTCTTTATTTGAACATAAGTCTTTGAAAATGGACAGTTCGTAAGTCCCTCCTAAAGCAGAAATGGGGCCACGGTTCTTCATTTGAATCAAAATCCTTGAAAATGGGCAGTTCGTAAGTCCCTCTCAAAGCGAAAACGGGGCCATGATTCTTTATTTGAACCTAAATTCTTGAAAACAGGCAGTTCGTAAGTCCCTCTCAAAGTAAAAACAGGGTCATGATTTTTTATTTGAACCCGAGTCCTCATCTTCAAAGAAAACAGCAGTTCGTAATGAAGATGGGGTTATGATTCTTTATTTGAACCTAAGTCCTTGAGGAAACAGGAGAAACTCTCCAAGGAGCCCGTAGCAAAGGAAACGGGAGAAACTCTCCAAGGAGCCCGTAGTAAAAAAAACAGGAGAAACTCTCTAAGAAGCCGTAGCAAAGGAAACAGGAGAGACTCTCCAAGGAGCCCGTAGCAAAGGAAACGAAAGAAACTATCCAATGAGCCGTAACAAAGGAAACGAGAGAAACTCTCCAAGGAGCTCGTAGCAAAGGAAACGGGAGAAACTCTCTAAGGAGCCCGTAGCAAAGGAAACGGGAGAAACTCTGCCAATAAATGCTGAACATCAAACTTAAACTCTTGCGATGTAATTATGAAATGGTATACTCGCTTCTTACTCATTTCAATAAATTATTATGTTATTGTTCTCGTACAATATTCTTATCGTAGACCTTACGTACGAGATGAGGAAAAGAAAAATAAAGAAAACGAAATTTTTTTTATTAATGAGCCCACAATTAAAGGAATGGAAAGGCCTAACAGCAAATGAAAGAGAAATAATCATCATTAACAACAAGCTGACAAATAAGTTGTTCGACAATTGCAAAGCATCTATAAACGGGAACAACAGAATATAACGGCAGAAATAAAAGAAGAAGTCATCGCTGAGAGTAGACAATAAAAAAGTTTCCTAGAAAACTACATTGCATGTTTCCAAGAAGCGTGTGAGAACATAAACAAGCATACGTAATGTTTGAACAAGAAAAAATGATCATTACACATCAACGAATAAAATTTTGTTGAGTGTAATAGGGGTTAATGAATAGTCAAAATCTCACATGACACGTGGCATGATCTAGACCGAAAACTCCATCAAAGAAAAGAGAATCAGAACCATAGAAGGGATTATACGATCATGATTAATACATCAATTATAAGGCAATATAATCAAATAGTAATTGAAAGAAACACAAAAGGAGATCAGAACCGTGGGATGGATCTTACAACTACGACTAATTCGACAGTGACGAGACAATATGGTGGATAAGCTGAGCATGAGAGTCCATACCTGAAGAAGATTCCATCAATAGGGAGGGAGCTCGCTGACAAAAATCCCATCAGCCGAAAATATAGGGGAATGTGATCATCCTCCTATTTTGTTATTATTAATATTATTGTATGACCTATAAATACCGGCTCATGTAAGACAAAAGGGAGAAAAATGAGAGGCAACCCAAACAAGCTTTTATTAAGTGCATTACATTTTCTCTCTTATCTCATCATCAACTATGTAAAATCCTTTACACAAGTGAATATCAATAGCTTTTTCATATTTTTTCTTCCATTTAAAGATTTTCCACGTAAATCATGACATCTTCATTCTCTTACTCTTTCTCTAAATTATTATCTTTATTATTCGTTCGTAAAGGGTTCCTCATACCGAAAAATCATTTACAGAGGGTTTTCTGAAGTCCGGGTTTTCTCGGGTACGAGTCAATATTACTAAAATGGAACTAGATTTAAGGTTATTTAGGTCATTTCATTCTAAAACTAAAAATTTTATAACGGATTGAAACTATTTATCTTTTCTTAAACTACATGGGGTGTTATATCTTTTTAATACATTTCAGGAGGCGTATAAGTACTTTTCACTATATTTTATGTTTAAATTTTTTTTTATTTTTCGTTTACATCGTCCGAACCAAATTAAAAGGCCAAGATACAGGGAATTGCCCAAGAACGGTTGAGGAAGTCGTTCCTTCAAGTAGATGGAGTTGCGGTTACTCAAACTTATTTCCTGATGAATAGATGAACTCATTTATAGTAACAAGCAAGTACGATTAAGGTTAATCATCGATTCTGTAGCAATCTTAGAAATAGTGTATTTGAGAGTGACCAACACCTCACTAGATACAACTAAACCGTTTTACCTTTTTGGTTGTTCATGGTGTCAAATCATTGATAAGACAGTGACCAATCACACATGAACTCTATTATTAGTGAGGACTCCCATTTTGGAGTGTTTTCCTTGAACAAAAAAAAAATTCAAATATGTAAAATGAGAGTTGTGATCATGATATCATTATGATTCTCATATCAAATTATTTTTATCCGATTGGGGCATCACCAAATATTATATTTTTTTTCTTCAATAAAATTATACATTTTAAGAGATTAGATAAAGATAATTCAAACTCATGTCGTTATCTTTTTAAATTATAAGTGTGTGAGTTTGAACATCTACACAAATAACAACAACGTAAATAAGTCATAATGAGGAGCACATAAAAAAAAAATAAGAGCAACTTTTCTAAAAATTTTCTCGAATGATTTAGTTGATTTAAGAAGCATTGATTTAGTTGTTTGTAATGCATCGCTATCATCAGTCATTTTCAGTTTTTAAAGGAATCTACAACTTTGAACCTTCTAGAGCGATTGGCAAACATTAAGTCATTAACAGAGTTGTATTTAGTTTTATATGTTAATATTTTTCAGCTCAAAATGAATGCTGATGGATTAATTAACAAAGGAATAATTCATTATAAACTTCATGGTACTTTGCACTTTTTTTTAATGAAAAATTAGACTTCAAATTTAAAACTGATAAAACTTAAGGTAAATACACTTGACACCTTCAATTATCATCAAAATGACACTTTAAACTATGAACTTTTAAAATTGTTAATCGGGTTCCCAAGCTATCATCAAGTTTCCATTTTCACCAGGTTCATCAAGTTTTCTATTCAAAACCCAACAAGTACTTGGCACATGTCACAATAAACTCTCTAAAATCTTTTGTATTCAGATAGAAAGTCATTTTCAAGCAGAAATCATCTTTAAGTAAGAAATCACACGTCATGAGAATTTTCGTTCATGAAAGACAATTGATTCTCAGTCGAAGGTTTAAGGTGAAAGTTTTGAATACCATAAGATGCAAATTATTTTATTTAATAAAAATTTGAAGTATAAGTTACTGACAGTTTTAGAGAGAGAAACATATTTAATCAAAATTATTTCACTTATAAAATCTCCTTTCATATATTTTATTAATATCGTTTCAAAATAATAAAAAGTTGAACAAAAATCTCTCCACATTTTTGTTCATGAATAGAATGTAAAATCCCAACATAAAATGGAGATCGGTACCACGGATCATCTTACTTACACCTTCTCCATAAATGAAACTCTTTTTAATAGTCCTGATGAGTTTGTGATGTAGAGAAAAAATTGTTGTAGAAAGACTCTTGAGAAAAAATAATGAAAATAGTAGTCTTATGAGTTTGAAAAGTATTTTTTTCAGGTTGAAAAAGATAAATGAATCCATATTTCAAATAATACAATATATTCTAAATTAAAAATTGTAAATGAAAATTATTGTGATGTTGTGGGGAATAAAGATAAAGACAGTCATTAAAAGCTGAAAAAGAAGTTGTGGGCCATTTAATTTAAGTGAGAATAATTCTCAATCTTGCCATTCATCAAAGTCTGTATATGCGAAGTCACATCCAATTAAACGAATCTGTCTGAAATTTCCCTAAAATATTCTCTGTTAAGTTCCCTTTAGTTTTGCGAGAGGTAACGGTATCGGAGAGATTAGATGGAGGAAAGAGATATACATGAGTGGATAAGAAGGAATGAACTTATAAAATCAGTGGAAAGCGTAGTATTTGAACGGAGCAAAACCCTACAATGGATACTATAATTTTCTGTGATTGGTGAAAGAAACAAAAAGTTTCTGAGATAAATTTATATGAAGTATGCCATCCGGGCAGAAGACTAGAAGAGAGACGGGAGAACGAGCGAGCGAGCGATCGCCATGGTGTAAGGAGAATGACGTCGTGAAGAAACATTCATCGGACAACTTTTTTTCTCTTTAGTTCTAGTTTTTGGGCAACCATCCAAAGAGTTGAATGTGAAATTCCAGCATCCTGAAATGGTAGCTATCATATATGAGAAACATATTACAATCTGATTGTCTTAATGTAAAGGACAACTAAAAGCAGATATCAAGGCCTTATCAAGTAGTAGTAAGAAGTGGGGCAAGGAAGGCGCTGGTGTTGGGGGCAAAGGTTTCTTGGCAGTTGGCTTTTCAACCTATCAAGGTTGTTTGTCTAATTTGAGCCGTCCGATCAAAACTGAGCGACTTAGATCACACCTGGGCTGCAAAGCAAAACTTCTGCATTTTAAAAAAAATCTACTATTTCAGTTGATCAGATCTGAGTCATCCAAATCAGATTGAACGGCTTTGATCAAATCAACTGTTAATTGCGGAGTTCTCGAAACTGTCAAAGAACCCTATCTGGTTTTTTGGTTTTTTTTTCTTTGGGGGGGGGGGG
>QANY01009110.1:880921-1001720 GCA_003255025.1 Datisca glomerata
GGGGGGAGGTTACGGGTCCAATAGGTCAATGACCCTGATTGAAAGTCATTTTGGAAAAATAACTTAGCAACTTTTTATAACTTTAACCCATTTTGCCTAGTTAAGAGACAAGTTTATGTTTTCTATTTAAAGGATTAAAAAAGCACATGAGAGGTCTATTATTAAGACAAACTACAAGTGAGATATGTGTTATTTACACTAAAAAGAAAGATGAACAAGGAGCCAAGGGGACTGGAACAGATTCTCTCATGACGAACAGGAGATGTCCTTTTTGGACAGTCTGGGCCGTTTATCTGCTGTTTAACGGCCAAGATCAACTCCGCATAGTTTTCAAAGACATTTGATTTTTCTTTTAAATGATGAACAGACCGTTGGAAAACAAGCAAATGACCCATATCTACTCAGCGTAACCTCTCAAGTTCACTAAAACCGGAGAGAATCTCAATCGGGGGAACTTCGTAATTGAAGAAATCTTTTTCGAGTTATTAAAAGTAAGAGACATTAATAATAATAGTAATAATAAATATAATAATAATAAAACGAAGAGGAAGCCCTAAAGTTTTGATGGTGTATAGATCCATACAGAAGGCATACCTTTATCTGGGAAGAAGTGGCGTTCTGTCATCATATCCAACCTGATGGCTACTGGCCTGGAAAATACACAAGAAAATCAAGAATTATATGAACACCTAACGTATCAATCAGAAATTAACCATCACCATTTCACAACTAAAACAAAGCAAAGCGGAAAAAACTTGAGTTGATAGTCCTTACGTCCTCATTTGCCGCTGCAGCCATATTTACAAACGAGTCATCCTTAGACCTGCAAAAGTAAGTGAAAGAACTCTTCATCGTAACTTAGCATAATTTCGGAGAAGATGAATTGGCACAATGGTTAAGCAGATTAAGCCTCCACACTCACACCGCATCATGAGGACAAGGGTTCAAGCCGTATATTCGCAATTCCCAGTCAAAATTGTAACTTTGACAAAAAAAACTCAACATAATTTCATTACTTCTAATTTAGCTCAAACCACATGCAAATAACTGGAAAGAAAGACCAATACTTTGTTCCTCTGAATCCCAGTGTTATACAACGTTCACATATGTAATGATTTGTAGGAATACGCAAAGTAAGAACCAAAGAAATGTCGACAAAGTTTATTGGTATAGAAGTAAAAACCGATAGCATGATGCAGTTTTTCGTAAACCATGAAATATCTAACTGAACCACTCAACAACTGGTTTAGAAACTTTAAAGCAGTGTAAAACTTTCCAACCTAGGCTGAAACGAAAACTTGTCAAGATCTAAAGATAATCACTTTGATCAGATCAAGGTCTAAAAACTATACGTTCCATTACATATTCTAAATAAAATGCAGTTGCAAATACCGAGAGAGAGGTGGAACACGATTTAAGCAGAAGCTTTACAGTTAAATTCAGTTTCAGTCTCACCGTTTATGTTAAACAAACTGATCGAAAGTGGAAAAGCACGTACCTTTGGTTCGTCTGATTGTCTATCATTTCCAAATTACACTTTTGTACTTCGTCCTTTACTTTAGAAAGTGGCGAAAAGAACTGCCAAAAGGAAAAAGTATTAAGTTTCCCGAAATAAAAGAGACTCATGCCTCTGTCTCCATTTACTCTCTTTAAATTTAAATTACCTGATGCATGGAGATGAAGACAATGGAGATTCCTAAGATGAAGTTTATAGTGAGAGTGTGTCCAAACAATGCAGCAGAGGCTATTCCAGTGAATATTGTGGCAACAGTTGATGAATACTTTTTCAAAATTGTATCTGCACACATCAAGCACAAATTTTATTACGAAAAGTAAAACAAATTGGTACATAACACCGACGTTTGAAAATGATAGATGATAACCATATAATATCATATTATATCTCAACATGGGTATTTTGGAAAAACATTCTCTGCACTACTTTATCTCTGTGCATTTTCAGATTTAAAGTAATTATGTTCTTTGATTGGTAGTTAATAATGGACTTTCTTTTTACAAATTTCAAATAGATGTATGATATTTCTTTCTTAATTGGTATATTTATGGATTTATACTTATGATAATAATTCCAATACAAATATACAATCAAGAGGTATATTTTGTGCATGTAATTTCTAATCTAATTTACAGTGAGATGCATATTTGAGAATTTCATATATTATCCAACACAGATGATCCAAGGACATAAAGAAAGGTTAGAAGAGTTATTCTTGAACGAATAAACGAGCTAGAAAAGTTGAAGCTACGTAGAGGATGTACCTGCATATTTAAAGAAGAACGAAGACAAAATCCCTTGGGCAGCGTTGTTGCAAATTAAAAGCAAGGTAGCTTTTGAATGTCCTTGCAATATATCCAAGCTACCTGGACCTATAAACATTGTGCTACAGATATCAGAACAATAAGTCAAATTTATCTCATTGGGTTATTCTCAGATCCCCACAAAACACTTCCCCATATATACTTTATTCAACTCTCCCACCAACTTTACAAAACATTTCCTACATAACAAATAAAGAAATCTTATTTTTCAATGTCTTACCAAACGTCGTAATCTACAATCATGTCATCAAATTCTAACATCCAATTTTCCCAACCATTTAAGTTTTCCAGTATTCTTAAATTCTAGATACCAACCGGCCGCTAAATGTGTGTCATGAATTAAGGTAAACAAGTAGAAGCCTAATTGTTGTACAAGTACAAAAGTATAATTGAAACATCATTATCCATCGTGCGATTAGAAATTTCCAGAAGTCATATTAGAGAATAAGATGTAGAGTAGAATTCAAGAGTCAAGACTATGCAATGATCAGTCAGTAGCTGCACATGAGTTCAAATGTGAATCTTCTTTAAGTCAAATTGTGCTGGCGTACACAGAGTTCCAAGAATTCTCATGTAATGAAGCGAAACCAAGAAAATGTACACTAGAGACAGACCTTATAACACATAAGCGAAACCTTTTGATGCATCAAAAAATGAACTCAATTATATTATCTGCCAAACATTATTTGAGAATACATAATTAGAGTCCTCATGAAGTGATTGTATAATGGTTTACCTTTGAAAAGGGAAATTCCCAAAATCGCTAAAAAATTGAATACTGCACCATATCCATAGAGAAACAAGTTCTGCAATGTTGTGAAGAGATCTTTCTGATTAGAGAACTTGATATTTTATGAAGCAAAATATGAAAGACAACAAGCACAAATGAATAAGTAACTCTTATCTATGGAGATTTCTAATGACTAATTGCATACTAACCAAACCTGGAAACCGAAAAAGGGAAGCTCTAGCACGAGGGTAGTAATGAAATATTATCATATCAGCTGTAACCCCATACCTGCAGATAAATGCTCGTATCAAATTGACTCTTCATAGCATACTCATTGAATACCGATGCCATTGATGGAACAGTAACCTGTATTAATGCAATAAGTTTGGTTACCCTTTTTGAGTATCATAAATTAGTCAATTTCTAAAGTGACATACAAAGATCAATGTGTATAAGTACGCGGTCGTGGCAACTGGAAGACCTAAAGCAGTGACACCCTCGGGAATAGATCGCAGTTGATTCACGCTGATTCCTATAAGCAGCAAACCAAGAGCCTCCCACTGTTACAACATAATGGACAAGCATGACAACAACAATTGGTATAACCAATTCCCAAGGAAATTTGATCAAAAGAAACAGGTTTTTTGTTTAAAGGATTAACTAACCTGAATTACAGAAAACCGCCGTCTCATGACTATCTTTAACAAGATAGCAATGATTAAAACCTGTATATGCCACCAATTCAATTATGTACTTCTCAAGAACAAAAAGAGTCCTCCATGGGATATAATAATCTTAGAACAAAATTGTAAGTTTAAAATCAAATCAGAAGTAAACATATAACTTAGTAAATTTTAACTTTCGAAATGATGGCATAGTCATGATTCACCAATTCAATTATTTTCCTCATCTATGGATGCAAAACTAATTCTAAAGTTGAAATGGCAAAGTCATCGACATATTGTCATGATTCACAAGAGGAGAAAAAAAGGCATTAAGAATAAACACTGAATCATCTAAAATGCATCATGCTGAAATAAGTAACGCTATTTATATCATATCAATCAAGCAGAAACTACCTTCAGGTTGCTCAGCATCTTTACAGTTGCAGGATTAAAATAAAGCTGCAAGAGATAGAGAAGTATGATTAGAGTGTTGTCCATCAATCAAAAACCCACAGTCACCTATCAACATATATTCCAACATATAAATAAAGCATTGGGAATTGGGCGAGAAAAGATGCACTCAAATCATCTTTGAAAGAGTTAGGAGGAAGAGAATCATCATTTTAGGACATGTGATTAAGGTAAGATGTAATATATGAAGTAACATTATCACTAAAGAGAATTTTTACCTGCATGACAAACTTTAAATAATTATTAATAGCATAAAGGAAAGCTGGAACAGCAAGAAGCGCATTGTTTCGAGCTGCCTGCAACAGAGAGAAAAGGAAAGGGAATTTTGAGATAAAAGACATCATTCCTAGATTTAATAAACCCTAGCTTGTGGAAAACGATATGATTATTCCATATGATTGATAGATGCATCCAGAAAAAGAAATGGCCACATTGTTTTATAAGAAAAAAGATTGACACGTTAGTACAAGAGAAAATCAACTAACATCGAGAAACAGCAAAATAAATATAGGTTCTAGGGAGTGATCAAATATTTTTTTATAAGAAATGTTACTTTTCATTAAAGTTTAAAGATTTAAAAAAAGGATAAGCAACGCTCAATATGTATTAATTTAAAAAGTATCTTCAATAAGTAACATTATCCTACAAAAATTAACATCCTTTTGAGCTTCATCAGGATCTCCACTGTGCATGTCTGTTTGGGATCACGAGCCGTTTAGTAGCAGATATGTTCCGAGACTACCTCTATAAGCAGATTGATGGGCATATGATGAATGGGGATGGATGCTTCAGCTGCATATAACATTACTACGTTTGCTTGTGCATGAGAGTCTTAAGTAAGATTTTCGTGATATCAAATAATCATGTTCACTCATGCTCCTTTTTTTATAAGGAAACTATATATATANATAACTACATGGAGAGAATCATACTCCTTTTGTCTTTGTTTTCAATTACTTTGTTCTTTCTTGTATAGAGTGGTTATTTGCTATAGGCCCAACGAGTCCAGATTTTTTAATAGCCGGATTCCTTTTTCTGATTTCACAGATGTACAGCCCTAAGGGGTTTTTTGTTTATATATAATTACTTTTACTGATTAAAAATCATGTATTACATGTAAGATAACATCTACGGAACAGTTTGATAATCTAGAAATGGAAAAAGTTCTAATAGTGAAGTGTGATAGTTGTCACTTATAAATATCAACAAAGACTAAACTAATTATTTAAGATTTAATAATTGTAATGCTGCAGACAAATAATTGATAAAAAAAATGCTGCAGATGAATAAAAAATACAATAATTTAATAAAAATATAATTCAATAAAAATATAGCACAAAAAGAGGATCCAAAAACATCTCTTGATATAAACCAACCAAGCAGTTGTGGCATACTTACTTGTATAAATGTAGAAGGAGATAGAAGAGATTTCTCCCCAACTTTTCGATGCCGAGCCTGGGGAAGATGTTCAAGATTACAGAACAAATAACTTCTAACAAGAATAATTTAGCTGTAACAGAAGTCTACAACCTCTAAAGGAGATTTCAGATCGAAGTTCTTAAAGGTATAATACCTGAAGTATAAGCATTATAATAGCAAAAACAACTTTTGTTGCCTCCGTCAAAAAGTTAACGCTGACAGGACTAAACAAGAACTTCCCATCTACCTTAGACATATAGACCAAGATGGGCTGCCAAAAAAAAGATAGATTCAGGTTAAGATAAAAAACACAAAATATTGATTTAGCTTCTATTGTACATATATAGAATGGCTTTCCAATACAAAGCTGGTTAACGAGAACATGCTGCAATCTAACTACCAAGAGCATGCATCGAAGTTACAGAGTGAAGATAGAGAATATAAGTCAATATCCAAATACTAAAGACAAAGATGGGAAACTAGGAAAAGAAAGAGCTATGTTTTAGGAAATACTTGAAGCTTGCATTCCAACCCATAATTGGAAAATTTTTAAACATAATAAGCATATATGCATACCATCTCTAACCAGCACCCTTAGACCCTTGTAATTCCCCCNCCCATATATTTAAAGGGAGAGAAAGGAAGCCGGTAAAGTTGAAGTAATCACCTGTAGCCCAACAAAGATGCAATCACCAACGACCAAGAGGACGTTAAGGAAACGGGTTTTAGATGAAACATTGTTTCTGTGCTTGTCATATGCTTTTGAAACAGTTTTGCCGGTTGGAAAAATTTTTGAGTGGCAAACACTGCATTCTATCATCTCCTTATTCATCTACCTGCTGACTCCCCCTACCTTGAGTTACAAGCAAAAAGGATTGTCAAATTAAGCCAAGGCCACATCCCAGCATATGCTCTCTAAACAATCTGAAAAAATTAAAAATGGGAAATTGGTTAAATCATAATGGCTGATAATCATCAATCAAAATGAAATTGTCACGATACCTTGATGTTTCCTAATGTAGATACGCATAAGCAGACAGTAAGCGATGGATGTATGGACATTGGCATTACATATATATACATGAAAACTGAAGAAAGAGGACTGATCTAATAATAAATACACAACAGTCACACAGTCTATGAAATATTTGAGGAAATGTGCGAATAAATATAAATACAGAACCAATAACTGTAAGAGCAATCTCCAAAATTCAAAGTTCACGTTCTTATAAAATTTTATATCTAAAAGCATCGAAAGTGATCTGAACAGACAGCCAAGGAAAGAAAAATCAAACATCAAATCAAAGTCAACAACAGAACAAAATTCAAAACACACCCGATTAACGACTGTAGGAGAAGCTCACAAGTGGACAAGGATCTTGGTGTGAAGGCCAGAAAAACTCCAACCCAGATAGAAAATCAGAGAATTTCCGGGAGAATAAAGAGAAATTGGAAGTGCGTTTGATGGATCAGATCAAAGCAAAGAAATTGGAATGAAATAATGCGAAGAAAAATTCAAAGCTGGAATTTGTGAATACCGTATACGTGAAATAAAAACAAAACTGAGAGGTTGGTGTTGGTGTGTAACGTCACAGTTGCTTCTTCAGGCTTTGATATGTAAAACTGCAGTCTTCTTTTACCCAAAAACAAAAAACAAAAAAGGGAAATAACAGGAAAATAAAAAAAATACAGATTTCGGAGTTATAAAAATTAATTTTTTTTATAAAAATAACTGAAATATCATCGTCACAAATAATATATTTATAAATTTTACACGGTGGTAAATAAATTATCTACCATATTTTGATCATTTTTGTAATAAAAAAAATTTCTAAACATTTTTATAACTTAAACTAGGAATGGATCATTTTTGCAATTCTTTCCACACAAAGTATGAGTTTTTTCTAGGGTTTTATATTATTTGATCCTTTGACTTTTAAAATCTTTTACTTTTCATTTTGTTTCACCAACATCACATACCGACTTCCGTTAAAAAAAATGGCGGAAGTTAATGCATGTGACTTACATGTGAATTTTTTAATGGGGTAATTTAATACTCATTGTCACGTGTCGCATATACATCATTTTGATAGGAGACCCCTACCATGTGGTCTCCTTGGAGGATAATTCTCCTTCTTCTTCCTCAAAGCTCTCTCTTTGCCTCTCTATACCTCTAGCCCTAGCTCTCTCTTTGTCTCTCTCTATACCTCTAGCCCTAGCATAAGTTATATTTAATGGAGTAATCAAGTTAGGGAAAATGAAGAAAAGACAAAACAAAACTCTCTCTCTCTAATTCGAGGTCACTCCACTCCTTACAAGTAATATGGGTCTGCTCTGTCTGTGTTTAATTTGTTAATTAAAATTTTTCTAGATTTAAAAATGATTGACCCATCAATTGAGATAGTTAGAATGTTAAGGTCTAGTAGAATTAACCCACACATAGGTACATTGAATTCTCTAATTTTATGAGATTCGCGTTGTCAAGGGTCTAATACGGGTTATGATATTTATAGGGAGGTTTTTTTATATTGATCGTGAAATTTGTGATAGAAAAATGAGAACGGGTTCTAAAGTTGGTCCTAATGCCCATAACTTTAATGTACTAATATTTTGCTTTTACCAGGATGGTCAAAATGTGAAGATAAAGGAAATTTGGGATCAAATAGTGAAATCAAACATTTCTCCAAATAATTATAGTTATAGTATTTTAATGGCAGCATTATGTGAGGAAAAGAGAATGGGTGAAGCTGAGAAGTTGTGGGAAGAAATGAGGGTTAAGAAAGTGGAACCTGATGTTGTAGCTTACAATACCATAATTGGTGAGTTTTACAAAATTGGAGACATCGAGTAAGAGGTACAGAGAGAGGGGGAAAACAGAGTTTTGGGGAAGAAGAAGAAATGGAATTATCCTCTAATGAGACTTCCATTAGTTTTAAGAAGAATAAATTATGGATAGCTTACACGTGACAATGTGGTGTTAAATTATCCCATTATCCATTAAAAACTCACGTGTAAGTCACGAATTCCGTTAGTTTTTTTAATGAAAATCAGGAGATATTGATGAAATAAAATGATAAGTGATGAGGGTTTATGAAAAATTTTAAAGATAGAGTAAACTAGTATAGTATAATCATAGAAGATAGAAGATGGGGTCTATTGTAATTAACCTATTTTTCTAAGGTATGACTAAAAGTTACAAGTAAAAACTCTCTTTTTTCCTAATTAAGTTGACTAGTTTCCTTTGACCAGTCACCGACCATGTGCAGCACATCTGGTGGCCCATTAGATCGATTTTGTGCTTTTGTTTGTTAATTAAGTTTAAGTAATCTTATACATCTTCAGTTTTTATGCAATTTTGATATGATTTGTGTTTCGGAATAATAAGCACTTCTAATTGGTAAGGAAAAACAATATTTGATGAGGAAATTTAACATATTTGATGACTGTTTTTCTCATGTGGAAACATAACAATACACATTAATAACTCTTATCCTACTTTATAAATTGTGCATCAAATTTAAGAATTATTAGTTAAATTAAAAAAATCCCAAGACATGCATTATATATTTAAAAATGTTATAATTCATAAATAATGATTTATAGGATTTGAATCTTCGTTGTCAAATTCAGGTTTAGAATATGTACACGTCGCTCTTATTCAACATAAAGTCAAAGTAATGTAGTGATGTCTTCATAGTGATTCATGATTGCATTCTTAGAGGTTCATTAATAGACGAAGCTCTCAGCTTATCCTCTCATGTTAGATGCAACAAAGGATGAGTCTTTTTTCATTCTCCCGAACCATAGGAGGAAAGTCTTCAAAGTGGTAGCACAAAATGAAGTGTTTGCATTAGAGATGCAACTAGCACTCATATGAAGGAGGATCACAAAGGCGACAAACACTCGTATGGTATGAGCATTACAACACTCATATAATGGAGCCATTGCAATCACACCTATTACGGAGGTTGTTACAACCTCATATGATGGAGACGTTATGATCATGCCTATAAGGGAGGCATTACAAGCCATCCTATGATGAAGGCATTACAAGGGCAAGATAACACTCCTACGATGGAGGCATTACAAGGGGGGTAACACCTATGATGAAAGCATTACAAGGGCGGGATAACACTCTTATAATGAAAGCATTACAAGGGTGGGATAACACATACGATGAAAGCATTACAAGGCCACGAGAAGAGTCCTATGATGAAAAGCGTTACAAGGGCGACAACACATGGTTAATAGAGGGATTTTTTAGTATTCTACAGTATATTTGAAAAAAAATTAAAATACTGTATTTTTGAAACAAATCTCAAAAGTAAGGTGGAAATGTACAACTAAGACAAATGTGTCTTTGCACTTCGTGCTGGTGTGGCCATAAATGAGGATATGTAGAAGGCGTCTTTTGTAAAGACACCTTCACAAAAGTAGAAGGCGTCTTTATAAAAGACGCCTTCATTAATAGTAGAAGGCGTCTTTATAAAAAAATACCTTTATATTCCTCGTATACAGACAAAAATTAGAGAGTTGCTTCGACGAACAAAACGCATGCGAATAGAAGAAACCCCTCAGCCCGCAGCCGTTCGTCATCAATTGTGGCTGGAGTTTACTATCATTTCATCGGCATTGCACCCTCTCACTCTTATCTTACTCTCATTCACAAAAAAAAATTCTCAATCTCTCAAATTACTAACAAAAACTCTTCAAACCCTAGGTATATTTCTAACTCCTTTGATCTCTTAAATTTGTTCTTTAAATCTTGAAAATGTTCATTTTTTATGAATTTTGTATGGATATATGTCATCAATTTTGTAGTATCTCTATTTAATCTCTCTCAAACCCTAGATTTTCATGTGTTTTGGGTTCTTGAAATCTTGAAATTATTCAATTTTAGATGCATTTTCTCAATTATGTGATGTTTAAACTCTTAAATTATAGAATTTAAGAGTTTCTAGATTTAGTTCTGAAATTGTTGTGTATTGTTTAGTAGGTTGACAAATGGGGGAAATGCCTATGGTAGTTTTATGTTACATGAATGGTAATGTCGTAATCGGTGCAAATGGAGTTTCTTATTATCAACCTTCAATGAGGGGAATTGTAATTCATAAAAAGATTACTTTTAAATAGCTATATAATACTTTATGTGAAGCCTTGTCAATTGACCGTCTACATTGGAACTTGGACATAGATTATCGTTATTCACTTACTCTTGGTGCTGGGTCATTCAACTATGTAGAATTTTTTATATGGAATGATAACGATGCTCATGTGATGTTTACTATTGTGCTTCAAATTCCTCCACCAAATACAATTGAGTTATATTTAACCAAAAATGCTAGAGATGTAGGAGGTCCTAGCATAAACTTGTATAGTGACAATATGTGTGGTAGAGTTGAGGTACACGATAGTGCAACAATTTCTTCTCCATTTCATGACAATGACATGTATCCTACGGTGCAAGAAAATATACCTAGTAGTAGTTATTTGCCACATGAAGATGCAGATGCTCATGACGTTCATGTGAATCCATCTAGCCCTCCACGTAGCTTTTTCTTGGTAGAGTTTGAAGAGATAAATGCTTTTAATGTTATTGATGAAGATGATGACCAAGTTGAAGAGGATGATGCTGTGAACCCCGCAGCTGAAATATTCCAGCATGAACCCTCTTCACCATTCCTTGCTCAGTTGGATTGGGATGCCGTAAATACAAAGCTAGATCAGATACCCATCCAACGTACTGGGATATGGAATGAAACAAATGAATTATACAAACGTTTACATTTTGAAAGTAAGGAAGACCTTGTGATAATATACTGACCGACATGCTGGTATAAAAGCTGCAACACATAATCAGCAACTTGGGTGGTCATAACCATTAGGCCATCATCGATATTGTTTGAGGTATGTTGCGAGTAAGTTTAACGACAAATACAAGAACAAGGCTCTAAAAAATTTAGTGTTTAGAGCGGGAATGCAACATCAACAAAGAAAGTTTGAACTCTGCATGGATGAAATGAAGAAAATAAATAGTCGGTGTGTGTACTTCTTTGATAATATTGTAAAGGAAAAATGGACTCTAGCATTCGATAGTGGATACCGATATGGTTGGATGACAACAAACGTTGCAGAATCCTTTAACGGTGTATTAAAGGGAGCTCGCATGTTACCAGGTACGGCTTTGGTTGAGCTTACATTTTATCGCATTATGAATTGGATTGAAAAGCGGAGAAGTGAAGCTAGAGATGCCTTACTACGAGGTGAAGTGTTTACTGCTTATGCTGTTGAGAAGATGAAAACTTGGGAAACCAGGGCTAGTTCGTATGAGATCATATTTTTTTATCATGCTAATGAAAGGTTCGAGGTTATCACTGGTCAACATCGGAATCACATGTACAAAGGATGAAACAGACAGTATGTGAATTTAAAGGAACGAACATGTACTTGCAACAAGTTGCAATCATTTGGCCTCCCATGTTCCCATTTGTTAGCAGTGTGCGCACATGCTTGTATTGATAGTTCTCAATCCATTGAACATTATTACCGTTGTTCAGGGCTTACTGAGTGTTATAAGCCACAGTTCAACTATCTTCCACATGAACATTATTGGGAAGTTCCTAACTTTCCAATAGTGCACCCTGACACAACTAGGACGCGGGAGAAAGGTAGACCCAAGTCGACCCGTATACGAAATGAGATGGATTGGAGAGAGCCAAGTACTCATAGTAAATGTGGACTTTGACGACAAGAGGGACATAACCGTTGAAGTTGTCCTTCTCGTAATGGAGGACAATCTTCAAATGACTCATAATATTTGACTTAGTACATTTTTTATGTAATTCAATGTAATATTTGAATTAGTACATTTTTATGTAATTCAATGTAATATTTGACTCAATACCATTTTATGTAATTAAATATAATCATTGTATTGCAAATGGCACTCATTTTCAGGATATCATGGAGTCTGGACCGCAAGATAACTCGGTGTTGTATTTACAGGATCAACATAGATCCCAACATGTTTGAGACCAGGAGGATTCACGTGCTTTACATTGTCGCCGACATACTATAGTTGTTCATCAGAACATGCCACTCCATAGACGTATTATTCCATATTTGATATGTGCTGGATTTTATGGAGTTGCGAGGGTTGGGTTTATCGCCCTCGACTGGCACTTGATAACATCTTTTATGGAGAGATGGCGTCCTGAAACACACACATTTCATATGGCACATGGTGAGTGTAATATCACTCAACAAGATGTGCAAATACAGTTAGGACTTCCAATTGATGGGATGATGGTAACAGGTAGTACACATCGAGATTGGCCAAGGATATGTGAAGATTTATTAGGATTTCGACCAGGCCCACGTGATTTACAGGGATCACGTTTACTTATGACGTGATTGACTGCACATTTTCCCCCATTATCTGATGATGATGATGAGCTTTATGTGCAACGTTATACACGTGCATATATTCTACAACTTATCGGAGGTACCTTTTTTGTGATAAGTCAAACATTAAGGCGCATGTTCTTGCCTTTACTAGAAGATTTTGCTGAGGTTGGTCAGTATAGTTGAGGTAGTGCATGCCTTGCATGGTTGTATAGGGAGATGTACAAAACCAGCCATAAAAATGCTTTTGATATTGCTGGCCTACTAGTATTACTGCAATTATGGGCATGCGACCGATTTCAACATTTGGCACCAGTGAAGTTGCAACGGGCGAGACATGATAATGTCGGGGAAGATGGACTTCCAATGCCACCTCCTCGTTTGGGTATACGGTAAGTCAACTCATTTGATTATTATATATGTAAGTTATCATTTACATGTATTTAACTGTGCAATTTATCTCGTAGATAGGAGATGTTTTTAGTCTCATAGAGAGCTCCACACATGTTCTTGAAGTGTATCGATTTGCATTAGATAGACAAACTCCATATCAGGTAATACTATGCTTTTTACTTATAACATAAGTAATACTCGGGTTTTGTCATATTATTTATAATATGATTTTTGTAGGTTATATGGCAACCTTATAATGATATTATTCATACACTTCCTGAATACTGCATCATGCACGAAGATATATGGTGGTCTGTCTCTCCCCTCATTTGCTTTCATATAGTGGAATGGCATCAACTGGATCATGTTCTAAGATAATCTGGTATGATTCAACGTGTGCCTGAGCCATGTGATACCGAAAGACGGTTGCATGACATAGACTTAAGGAGGAGAAATGAACTAAATTGGGGCATCCAACATCAGGCATACATTGAGAGATGGGATGAGCGTAGGACACACATTGCTGAGGGGCACGTGGATGAACATGGATATGACAGCTCATACATGTTATGGTATCAGAGAATCACACGTCGATACATAACTCAACAGGGAGCGTTTTAAGATTTCATGGTAATTTTTTTTATTAATTTATGTAATTAATGAGGCTTATGTGGTCATTTAATAAGTAACTTATATAATGTCTTTTTTATCTATGCAGACAGAAAGTCTGGACAATATTATCAATTTGACACTTGATGATACTGAGCCGTCTTGGATAATGCCTCGAATCCGTAATGTGTGTAAGACAGTAACACAAGTAATAAGACAAGCGAATGCGGCTTATCAAACTCCTTTGTCCCGAAGGCATGGAGTGCATAACTCATCTCAAAAGAAGTCAACAAGAATCACACATGCCTCGAGACGAACCATTTATGTCTCAGCAAGAGCCATACACATCGCTGGTCTTTTATACATTTGGAGGTGAGTCAGCGACTCAACTTGGTTCTACTTCTGAACCATTTCATCAACCTCAACGACATAGAGGAGGACGAGCTAGTGTTCCTGGAGGAGTAGGTAGAAGACGTGCCCGAAACTCGCCTATTTTGGAAGATGCTCATATTGTGGATGAAGACCTGTCGCTTACTGTAACGGAAGAAAGTGTAGCAGCATCTATTATGGAGGAAGGTCGATCATCACAAGTGACTCAACTACAAACATATGAAAGACGCCCAAGAAGAATGAGAAGACGACCACCGTGTGGAACGTGATTGATTTATATTTTTTGTAGTTGGAATTTTGTAGAATAATATAAAATGTAAAAAGTCATAAAATTTGTTAAAAATATTATTTCATTGAGAATGTGTGATAAAGTTATAAAATGTTCTGCAGGATGGATGGTTTTTTTATACCGGGTTGTGTTATAGGTTGTGTTGATGATTTTTGTAAGGTGTGAGCATCTGCACGGAAGGCGTCTTTTGCAAAGACGCATTCAGGCTGCATGGAAGGCGTCTTTTGTAAAGACGTCTTTTGCCAACTTGAAGTCGTCTTTACAAAAGACGTCTTTCGACGTGGCAATTTTTACCATAGTTTTGGAATTAGTTTCAAAACTAAATTATTTTCAGAATTCATTTTAAAAATCACATTAAAACCAGAAATTACCCTTAATAGAGGTGGCTTGCAAGACTCTGTCTCAACTAAGATGAAGTCAAAGTAACAATGGTCAAATCTCATGTACAATGATTCTCAAATATTAATGTAATAAACTCATATTATTATGTTATATTAAAACAAGTTTTCAGCATAAATGATTTTGTTCCAAACTAGCAATGCGTGCGTTACATGAATTATTATGTTATTACGCATATTTTGACAAAAAAAAACTATCATTGCATTATAAAAAAAAGACATGTTCTGAACAAAACTTCTTTAATACTTGAAACTTCTTTTATACTTGAAACTTCTTTTCATTTCTCCCGATTTTGTCTAAAAGGCATGTCCAGCGACTTAAGATATGCACGTTAACATATGTTTGACCACCATAGTTTATATCATGTTTTACTGTACGCCAATTGGTTCAATTCCCGATTCATAACTAGCTTTTTGCTAATCGGCGGTAAATCAAAAATGAAAATAGGAATATTTGGCAATTCAAGGTTTCAGATCCAAGTGGTAATATCAGGACCCTTAACTATTATTCTTGAGAAATGACCCGGTCTGGCCCATTCTTTGAAAGAAGTTTCTACGGGATCCCTATCTATCAAAATTTTGACTTTTGGTTCCGGCGAAAGAATAATCATTGTGTCCTCTTTTCGGACAACACATACAAAGAGACCCACCGACTGTTAAGTAATTAGTGAACTTATGAAAGATTTTTAAATTTAGTTTTTTTCTCTGCTATCTCCCATCTATCTATTTCATTACAGTTAACAAAAAAACTCAATTTCATCAACGACGCACACATTTTTTCAATGTGACCATTTTTAACATGTTTGCTGGCGTAGCACGTTATTTATACATGTGTCGTACTAGAAAAAACGTTAAAAATGTTAATGGTGACTGAAGGTATGGCCACATAGAAACAATGTGTAAACAATAATGTTGAAATTGAGATTTTTTAAACTATAATGGTCATTCTGAAACTCTGTAAAAACTATATTAGCTAAATATATAATTTTTTCTATACGTTGTAAGCAAATTTTTATTTTACCTTTTAGCATAGTAAAATGAAAAACAGTGGATTTGATTTGATTGGTAACTTAATAAAATAATCAATTTGTTAGTGTGTAGTTAAAATAACTAGTGGACTCTGTTATATTCAAAATCTCTTTCGGTATAAACCGTATCTTAATAAAACCCCAAGATCTCATATTGAATACACCAAGAATCAAATCAATATAGAGCGAAAGTGTACCTGAATCCATGACGATAGATCGTCGTTTAGAGCCGAACGGTTGGCCTTCCAAATCTACAAGATTTTTTATCCGAGAATCCCCTTTGATCAAGCATCCCAGTTTTCTCTCTAACGATGGACTATTAGAGAGAATAGAATGGTTTCCTCTTCATCGTGTGACCTGGGGACCATAACCACTTATAGATAATATATATTTTGGTATTTCTATTTTATCACATCATAAAAATAGAAATTATCCTAAAGTCTCTACACATTAAAAGGTCCACAACCTATCAGATACATTAAAACCATAATTATCCAAACCTTAATAGATCACTTTGAACTGAGTTTAAGTTTATTTGACAGTTTGTAACACATAATTATTTTACACATAAGTCCAACGTTGGATTAAAGATCCAACAATCTCCCACTTGGACTATGTGTTAAACCTTATAATTATGTCTTCCCAAAAATAACTGAACTCGTTCAACTTTGCTGTCATTGCTGAAATGTATCAATAACCAATCCGGTCCATCAATCATACCGACATAGGATCAAAGCGGCATTTGTTACATCAATTGTAACTCAACTCATCAATGGTCACATATATTAATACAAACTGAATAACATGGGTTATAATGTGGATGTGTAGTATGAAAATTTCATGTAATGTGATCTTAACATGCTTATTTCCAACTAGTCTTCTGTAAATCTTAGTGAGATCAAAGCATATATAAATCAAAGTGTGAATACCAAAAAATTTATTTCTGTCGAAAATAACCTTTAAATATTTTTTAGACAAAAATGACTGAAAAATATGTTTATATGAAAAGAGCATCTAAAAATAAAATACAAACTCCTACTAGAACTGAATATCCTCAATTGATATGACACACATGTGAGAAGTGTGCTCATGAAACACCTTGGGTGGCAATCCCTTAGTAAGCGGATCCGCAATCATGGAGTTTATTCCGATGTGCTCTATAGACAACTGTCCATTCTGAACCTTTTCTTTAACAACCAGAAACTTGATGTCTATGAACTTTGACTTTGTCGAGCTCCTGTTGCTATTAGAATAAAGAACTGTTGATTTATTATCACAAAATAACTTTAGCAGTCTCTAAATACTGTCCACTATGCGTAGCCCTGTGACAAAATTCCATAGCCATATTTCATGATTGGACGCCTCATAACATGCTATGAACTTTGCTGCCATGGTAGAAGAGGTTATAAGAGACTGTTTAACACTCTTCTAGGAGATAGCACCTCCAACAAGAAGAAAAATATAGCCCGACGTAGATTTCGTACAATCTTGGCATCCAGAAAAATCGGAGCCCATATATCCAGCCATCTCAATCTGATCCAACCTCTGAAACGCGAACATGTAATCTTTTGTTCTTTGTAAATACTGCAAGATCCGTTTAGCTGCTTTCCAATGGTCTATGCCTGGATCGCTTAAGTATCTTTCCAACATCCCAGTCACGTACGCAATATCAAGACGTGTACAAACTTAAGCATACATTAGACTCCCTACTACAGAGGCATCAGGAATCTTCTGCATTTCTTTTTCCTTAAAATCATTTTTAGGACACTGATTGAGACCAAACTTGTCTCCCTTAGCTACAGAGGTATCGCCTGGTTTACAGTCTTGGGCTATATCTTTTAAGGACCTTTTCAATATAGCTCTTTTGTATTAGGAATCCAAATACACCGGGAGCGTTCTCAGGGTATTCTAGGATTATCACAAAATTCTTAGCTAGAAATCTCTTGGTGTCGTGCAATAAGCCTATATCATTGCTGGCAAGCAAAATGTCATCCACATATAAAATCAGAAAAATATGCTTGCTCTCACAGAACTTATGGTATATACAATCATCGACTAAATTCATCTCAATACCGAACGAGATGATCACTTGATGAAACTTAAAATACCATTGTCGAGATGTCTGCTTGAGTCCATAGATGGATTTCTTAAGTTTGCAAACCATATTCTTTGGGTCTCCTGACACAAAGGTTTCTGGTTACACCATATAGATCGTCTCTTCAATGTCACAATTGAGAAACGTTGTCTTTACATCTATCTGATGCAGCTCAAGATTGAAATGTGCCACCAATGCTATTATAATCCTCAAAGAGTCTTTCGTAGAAATCAGAGAGAAAGTCTCTTTATAGTCAATGCCTTCTTTTGGTGTAAAGCCCTTTACGACAAGACGAGCCTTGTATCTTTCCACATTACCTTTTAAATCCCTCTTGGTCTTAAAAATCTATTTGCAACTAATGGGTTTCGCACCTTCTGGTAATGGAAAAAGATCTCACACATCATTGTCCTTCATGGACTTAATTTCCTCATTCACGGTATCGATCCACTTTTGAGAGTTAGAGATTTCCATGGCTTGATGGAAGTTGATCGGATTATCTTCTATCACACCAATGTCAACCTCATGCTCTTGGAGAAATACAATGTAATCATATGACACTGCACTTCTTCTCTCTCTAGTGGATCTTCTTAATGGCATAGGTTCTTGAGGTCCTAGAGTTTGTTCTTTAAGAACAATCTCTTGAATGAGAGGTTCTCCGATATTTTCTTGATGTGTTGTGCCATGAGCAATGTCGGGGATGCAGTCCTGATCAATGCTAATAACACATGTGAGAATATCAACATATTCCTCCTGAAGGATAAAATTCCTAACCGTATCTCCCCCCACAAACTCGGCATCCTCAAAGAACTAGGCATTTCCCGTCTAAAAAACCGACCTAATTGTGGGATCATAAAACTTGTACCCCCAGAATCTTTCAGAGTATCCAACAAAATAACAACTCACCGTCCGTAAGCCCAATTTCTTTTCATTAGGCCTATATGACATTGCCTCAGCTGGACATCCCCAAACGTGCAAATGCCTTAGACTAGGTTTCTTGCCGGTCCAAAGCTCATATGGGGTTTTGGCAGTCGCTTTAGTTGAAACTCCGTTAAGGATATATGCTGCAGCCTTAAGTGCTTCACCCCAGAGTGATTCTGGTAAGGTCGAATGACTAATCATACTCATGACCATGTCCTTAAGCGTTCTGTTTCGTCTTTCAGCAACACCATTCATAGTGGGCGAACCCGACATAGTGTACTATGGGACGATACTGCATTCCTCTAGGAATTTAGCAAACGGTCATGGACGTTGTTCCCTGAACCATCATATCTTCCATAGTATTCACCACCACGGTCAGATTTGACGCTCTTAATCCTTTTGTTGAGTTGATTCTCAACTTCGGCCTTAAAATTTTATAACATGTCCAATGACTGTGACTTTTCATGAATGATATATATGTAGTCATATCTAGAATAATCGCCTATGAGCGTTATAAAATATTGTTGACCATTCCAAGCCATCGAAGATAATGACCCACAAATATTCATATGAATAAGTTCTACGACGTGCTGAGTCCTGTTGGTTTCAAATCTCCTTTTATCAGTTTGTTTACCCTTTATGCAATTAACGCAAACGTCCAAATCTGTGAAATTTAAGGGACTGAGAATTTCGTCTGACAAAAGTCTCTATATTCTCCGTCTAGAGATGTGACATAATCACTTGTGCCATAACGTAATTGAATTCTCACTGGTAAATTTTCTTTTAGTACCTCATGTACTTAATTGAAATGATTGTTAAAATGAAGCAATGGTTTTAAGTAAATAAAGATAATCATATCCTGATAAAAAATCGGAACCAACTGAAATTGAATCACGAAACAAACCAAATTTTCCATTTCCAAAAGAACAAACAAAACCAGCTTTGTCTAAAACAGAAATAGAAATCAAATTTCATCTAAAGGACAGTACAATAAAAGTTTCATCAAGATCCAAATAATGTCTAGTTTTTAATAATAATCTAAATTTTCCTATTGCTTCAACCTCAGCCGTCTTGCCATCGCCCACGTAGATGAATCTTTCAGCATCATTTAGCTTTCGACAATTCAGGCAACCCTGCATAGACACACTGATGTGAGTTGTTACACCAGAATATATCCACCACGTGTGTCTAGGAACTGAACTTAAATTAACCTCAGAACAAACCAAATTAAGAAGCATACCTTTCTTACCATGCCAAGCGTGATAGTTGGTGCATTGCTTCTTCCTATATACCCTTCAGCTCCACAGAAGAAACAACAATTACCTTTCGAGTTCACCGGTTTTTTTTGTTGATAAAAAATCGGAACCAACCGAAATTGAATCACGAAACAAACCAAATTTTACATTTCCAAAAGAACAAACAAAACCAGCCTTGTCTAAAATAGAAATAGAAATCAAATTCCGTCTAGAGGATGGTACAATAAAAGTTTCATCAAGATCCAAATAATGTCTAGTTTTTAATAGTAATCTAAATTTTTCTATTGCTTCAACCTCAGCCGTCTTGCCATCACCCACGTAGATGAATCTTTCAACATCATTTGACTTTCGACAATTCAGGCAATCCTGCATAGACACACTGATGTGAGTTGTTGCACCAGAATATATCCACCACGTGTGTTTAGGAACCGAACTTAAATTAACCTTAGAACAAACCAAATTAAGAAGCATACCTTTCTTAGCATGCCAAGCGTGATAGTTGGTGCATTGCTTCTTCCTATACCCTTCAGCTCCACAAAAGAAACAACAATTACCTTTCGAGTTTACCAGTTTCTTTTGTTGTTTCTTATGCAATGTTATATCCGCAGCTTCCCTATGCTTTTTCCTTTTCTTCCCTTGCCCTAATCCTTAGATGTAGAGGCCAGGTAAGCACTTTTTATCTGATCATATTTCACATTTTCCTCTTCCTGAACATAATGTGAGATGAGCTCATTCAGAGACCAAATCTCTTTCTGACAATTATAGCTCACCTTAGATTGGCCAAACTGTGCGGAAGGAATATCAAAACCAGAAACATAGAGAGTTCAAGTCTCAGTGCTTTTAATCTTGAAACAATGTGAGACATTTTCATAATGTATTCCCTGATATTACATTTACCTTTATACCTCTTTGAAATTTGGTCTGACAATAGCATACCAATTTTTATCTTTTCGTTCTTGACAAACCTCTTTTCAATGTCTACAAGGAAATCGTTAGTTGTAGTTATCTTTTCATATATATGCCTCTGAATACTTCTGGAATGGCCATATTCATGATCACCATACACATGTGATTTGATCTCTCCCACCTTTCCATCTCCCTCTTATCGTCAGAGGTACTCTTATCCATAAGAAGTGCAGTAGATTCAGCCCTTAACGCAAAATCGAGATCCATGACTCAAAACTATCAAGAGATTATCTTTCCAGGACTTGAAGTTCGAGCCATTTAGAACTGGAATTGAATTGATCTTAGCCGTGATACTAGCAGGAGTAATAGCTAAACAAAGAACAATAAATAAATTAAGCTCGCATAAATTTCAAATGACAATAATAATTCAAACAATAGTAACAAATAACCCATCTCAAGACACCGAACACTCCATTAATATTTTGACTTTGGTCAAAATTATTAAATTGTAAGTGATATCTTGATGTAGTAATCAAACACTGATGATAAATAACATGTCAAACAAGAAACCTTCATTTTGGGCCGATTTATTATTCACATGTAAAATCGAATAATCATCACATATTTATTACCACAAACACATGTAATTCTGTCAAATAATTACATTCCTTTGGGCCGATAAATATTCACATAAGTTACACGCAAACATAACTTTTTATATTTCAAGACAAACTAATTTCTACAAGAGAGGTCGCTTTGGCGACATGTTGTTCCAACTAATTCATCTTAAAATATATAACATACTAATGTTCGAATTAAAATTGTACCGAATTTAAACCTTAAATTAATTGTTAAACAATTAATTTTACTATCCTTAGAAAATTTTTTGAAATTATTTTAACAAAAAAATCCGTAAAAAATTTTTAAACAATTTATTTAATGATCCTTAAAAATTGTTTTGAAATTATTTTAACCAAAAAATCTGAAAATAATCAAAACAATTATTTAAAACATTTTTAAATTAAAAATCAATTTTACGGTCGTTAAAAAAATTTAATTTAATTAATGGATCAGTAAATAATTCGAAATTAATTTAATTAAAAAAAGAATAAATAAACANCAACTCACAGCCTTCCTTAGTGGCTGTGGGCAAGCCCATAACCCATCCATAATTGACCCGTGAACAGGTTTCACCCTTGGGTGAAACCCTAGGGAGCTCGTAGGAGCTGGCGACCATGGCTGCTAGTCCTTGATGCAACGGCTGAGACCGCGGCTTCCCTTACAGTCGCAACTAGGATTGCGACTCTTCCTCACAGTCGTGGCCGTATCTTGCCGGTGCAGACTGTCCGTCGCGCCGGTCCCTTGCCACCGTCGGCCACAACGCTGGTCGACAGTCCGAATTCGAACAAATATGAACAGAATAACACAGAAAAAAATTGTTCTCAAATCTAATAAATCATCAAACAATTATTAAATTCAAGAATACTGAAACGTAAACACAAAGAAAAACTTACAATCATGAATCTAGAACTTAAAAGATCGATTCTCAATGATTCAACATGATTTACTCTGATACCACTTGTTAGATTCAAAAACTTTTTCGGTATATACCGTATCTTAATAAAACCCCAAGATCTCATGTTGAACACACCAAGAATCAAATTAATATAGAATGGAAGCGTACCTGAATCCATGACGATAGATCGTTGTTTAGAGCCGAGCGGTTGACCTTCCAGATCTACACGATTTTTTATCTGAAAGTCTCATTTGATCAAGTCTCTCAGTTTTTTCTCTAACGATAAGATATTAGAGAGAATATAATGATTTCCCCTTCATCGTGTGACCTGAGGACCATAACCACTTATAAATAATACATCTTTTGGTATTTCTATTTTAACCCATCATAAAAATAGAAATTACCCTAAAACCTCTATACATTAAATGGTCCACAACCTATCAGATACATTAAAACTCCAATTATTTAAACCTTAATAGATCACTTTTAACTGTATTTAACTTTATTTGACAGTCTGCAACACATAATTATTTTACACATAAATCCAACGTTAGATTAAAGATCCAACAGACTCTACAATAATTAATTATTCTAAAATTGTTTATACAACTTTTCTAACATATTTGCCCACTTCAATATATTTTAAAAAAATAATCTTAATTTTCTATTAATTTTTTACTTAACCATGTGTTATCAAATATAATTATTTTAAATCTTATGATTTAAATTTATTATTTGTACATATCAACTTAACTTTCTATATACTCTTATTTAACTTGTACTAAAATAACCCCGCAGGAAGACCTCTTTCCTACCTAAATAGTAAATACAAAAACATATGGAGAGCTTATGTTGCCTGCTTGCCCGAGGTTCAATCGCTCTACTTACTCTACACATTAGTGTCAGCGAACCGATCACCGCAACAGGAAATATAACATTAGTAAAAATCAACGAGTGAATTTTCTGCAACTGGTTGAAGCCAAAAGCGAGATGCTTTTATAATCTAAAAAAGGTGGGAAAAGGATAAAAATAATTTCTTATTATCAACATTTGTGGTATAAATTAAAAACTAAACAGCAACAACCCACATACCTATAACTGATCAGATACAAGTTGCAAAAAATAGTAAAATGAGATGGAAATAAACAAAACGAATAAAGAATTGGTAACTAAACGGTATTACATAACCTTGACAGTGCTGTTGTCGCTCTGAGGACATACTGGTATATCTAATATCGGTTCTGCCATTCTGTTCTGTAGCAGTTCTTCAATCCTATACATTTAAATCACATAGTGAGGGATGAGGCAGCATCACTGGCTTCCTCCTTAGGTGCTGGAATACTACTGGCTGGTACTGCAGCTTGAGTGGGACTTGCTATTGATGGACTGTATCTCCCAAGCAATCTGTCTTTGTTTCTGTTCCACCAGTCTTCTGCCTGTTGCTCATCAAACCTTCGTTTACTGAAATTGTGTAAGAAAATGGTTTTTAATTCAGATCAAACTAATGAATAATGACTAAGATGCAGTGGATTATGTACAGATTCATATCAGACACCATTTTCATGAAATTTCTTTTGCATATTCGAATCATGTAGTAAGTAAGAACCATGATTTTTAAAATGATAACGATGACAAACGTGCAGTGTGCCTCAATTTACGGTAGTTACTCTGAGAAAGTAAATTTATGTAGAAATTTGAGTTAGACAAATAAAATTTGAAATACCTGAATCTAACTCGCTTGAAAATCTTTGTACCGTTTTGAAGAACAACTAAGGTGACATAAACACCAGGCTCAAACTGTTCAATAACTTGTTTTTCGCCTTCGGTCCTCATTGTTGAAGATTCTGGTGTTGAGCCATTTCCCGAGCTTTGTTGGGGAACTGCCTCTCTGATATTTGTTGAAGAAATTTTCCTACTGTCATGAAGATTCACATTGTCATTTGATATTTCGCTGATTCCCGCAGTGTCTAATTGATCATTCATCCTTTTCATGGACTCATCAACTGAAGCAGTATTCATGTTTGATGCACTTTGATGGTCAGTTTCAGCAGAGAGCGAAGAAGGTTCAGGTGATCCATTCATGTTTAAAATAGCTTCAGCATGAGCATGCATAGCTTTAAAAGTTTTACTGTCAGATACCTCAAGGGGCAATTTCTCTGTCACCTCCTTTAACTGTATAGGAAGAAAGAACAAACAAGCATGTAGACTTAGCAGCAACCAGCACGGTTCACTAATTGTACCATTGTGGTTAACTATAGAGATACCTGTTCCGTTATCGATTTTACTAGCTCCTTGGCCATCCTGCATTTGGAAGCTTCTTCTTCAGCTAATGAAGCTGCTTCGTCGGCATTTTTCTGTAATCGCTGGATTTCTGCATCTTGAACATCACATTTCTCCTTCAAATTTTTAACCTGAAGCATGTGTGGGAATAAAAAAATTAGCTTATTCTTTAAGGGTCATTCTATGTCACTGTTACGATAACATTCTGGGAGGTTAGAGAAATGGAGAGAGAAGGTGAAAGGAGAGGAGCATTTTCTCTCTCCTCTTTTTCCTATCATCCTTTAAATATATGTTATTTGTCACAGGTAGCTTCTTAATTTGATTCCTGTGAACCATGGATAAGGAGAATGATAAAGCATGCTGTTGGAACAAACAAAAAATGTTAGGACCTGGTTTTGCAACTTGGACACTTCTTGATTCAAAATATCGTTTGACTTCTTGAGACTATCAATAACACTTTTAGAATATCCGGGAGTAACAGAGCGTGGAGGACTTGGTTTCCTCGAGTATGGTGACGTAGATCTTGAGTTGACGACAGGTTGCGCAGGTGCTATCACAGGCTTCAGAGCATTTTGAAGAGCACTCAATGAACTTGGGAAAGCAATATCTTTCAGTTGTTGAAACGATGGAACTTGGGAAGCTCGGACCATAGATGGAGAATCTGGTCTGGTCCCAGGCTTTGTTGATCTGATCTCAAGGTACTTCACCGGTTCTGTTGTTGGAGACAACAAAATCCTTGACGATCTTCCTTCTCCCTTATCTGATCTTTCCCTGCTATCTAGTGAATGGCGTGGAGTTGTAATTTTTCTCTTGACAGCTGATGAAGCATTCCCACCATCGCCATTTTTAAGTTTTGCATAACAAGAATCACAAACACGGTGTGGTTTACCGGGAGTAGGAGCCAATGCCGCTCTTAATGCTCTCTTTGAGCTGCAAGCATGACAGTGCACCAGTCCACAATTATAACAATTATGCCGCTTTCTAGTAAAACCAAATGCTTGCCGACAACCAGAGCAAACTGATTGGTCAGCTCCAGAGACCCACTTATGAATACATATACTAGTAGTAAAATTTGAACCACACGATATACTTTTTACATGTCTATCTTTCAGTGCTTCGACCAGCGTTGGAGTCTTCCTATCCTCAGTATCCCCATGTCCTAACCGTCCATTTGCACCTCTTCCCCAAGTGAATACTTCACTTCTAGAAGTCAGGACAGCCACATGAAATGCCCCACAAGATATTTCTTCAACATATTCACCTACTAATCTATCCTGTACTAAGCAAGGTACAATTCCATCTGAGCTTGGATTACCTAGCTGACCATATGCAGTACCACCCATGGTAAAAACATGACCTGATGTGGTAAGGGAAACGGTCATATTGTGCCCACATGCTAGCTGGTGGAAGTTATAGTCTATAAGTGAAGAAACGCAGGTGGGAAGAAGATAAGTTTCCTTACTTCCATGACCCAAACGGTATTTGTCACCATCACCCCAAGTAAACAACTTCCTAGATGACATATTCGAACCAGTCTGGCCCATAACCTCTACAATGGCAGCAGTATGCCATACACCGCATGCGACTTTAATAGTCTTAAGCCCACTCAATAGTTGAACCTCCTTCGGACATGGAACGCTCTCTCTATCTCCATGCCCCAAAACACCATAAGTTCCGTCACCAAAGGTGAAAAGTTTCCCATTGGAAGTGGCCAATGCTGAATGCCATGTACCACATGCAATAGACAAAACATGAAGTCCTTCCAGAGGACCGGTAACCCTTTTAGGTATCCAGTGGCTAACATCAGTACCATGACCAAGAAGTCTGGCATTGTGAGTACCGTCACCCCAAGTGAATAAATCACCCAAAGTAGATACAGCACATGTATGGTACTCACCACATGCAATAAAGTCTACGTTATTAACAGCCAGAAACTCAACTAGGCGGGGTCGACTAAAGTCTCTATCAACTCCATGACCAAGTCTTCCCCCTGATTCCTCTCCCCAGGTGAAAACCTCACCTTGCCTTGTTACAAGAGCAACATGTCGGACACCACAAGCAATTTGATGAACATCAAGAACAACATTTGACTCTAAGGGCTTCGGAATCAGAACATCAGCTTTTGTTGGCATGGGACCCGTAGACCCATCACGTGGAACTCCATCAGACCAAATTTCACCCCACACATAAACATCACCCAATGATTCTATGTCATCTGGTCCAGATCCGCCACTTGAACAGCTGGGAGTGCTTGACACACTAATCCGAAAACCATCTCCAGTACTAGTCCTTAGTTGCATACTTGCCCGTTCTGAAGCCACATCTGAGCCTGCCGAATTCAACGAAGTTTGAGATATTGAATCAGTTGACTCTATCCCACGTACACTAGAGGTGAATTCTAAACTTGCACCAAAAGGACGGCCATTTTGGAGAAATTCCCTTCCATCTTGCAGCTGGATAAAAAGATCATAAAAGAATGTAAATTAGATATTGTTTGGTAAAACAAAATGCACCAAACGTTTATTGATGAAACCAAGCTAATGATATTTAATTTTTTTTATAGGAAACAAAATTTGTATTAATAAAAAGATAGGTACAAATTATAGTTTGGAGGACAAGCCATCCTAGCCGAAACCAAAGAATTAATCTATACAAAGAGCCAACCAGTAAGAATTAATAAAAAATAAAGGAATATCCTTAAACCATTTAGATGTAGATACCTACAAAGAAACCCAAAAAATGTATCTTATCCTACAAAAAGGTCAATATTTGTTGAAACATCTTTGAACCAAACATCCCATATGATTGCCATAATATTTGTGCGATCAACTAATAAAAAAATAAAGCGTGATAAACATGATTCACATCAGAGATTTCTGAACAAGATTTACGCAATCATAAGAGATGATTTTGCATCTTGCTGTAGTTTGATTAATCTAAACTTCTAATTTAATAATTGGCAGGGTGAAAAGGTATAGACGTTGACTTCGTCTGTACAACATGAAATTCTCTACATTTGGAGAGAAAAAGCAGCTCCATTTATTGACAAACTATATCTGCAAGCATACAGCACAAAACATGTAACATCTAGAAAAAGAAGACCGGTACAAATACAAGCGCAAATACCCGCCACTGCAGTCGTCGTTGAACTACCTGTGAAAGCAAGTTTCTTTTGAGACAAAAAGAATTTTACTACCCTCTTATCATTTCTCAGAGGATCCATAGTTCTTTATTTCTTCTTCCATGCTTACTATTAAGAACGTGTAGTTGTTTAGAGATAAGGGATTTATTTGGACCTCAAAGACTGTCAGAGAAAAGAAATATCATCATGGCAAAATTTCTTTTCGTTGTTTGGTTTCATTGGAATAACTAGAACTTTATAACTAGCACGGCAAGTCTAGGCGATGTGGGACAACATTCCACATTCCAACAATTACATTACCCCCNCCACCTCCCTCCTTTCTAGCTTTTTTCTCCTTTGCTTCTTTTCCTAATTTCTTAAATCCAACATAGCCAGAAAGAACTACAAGAAGTAAGCTAGTTGCATACTGAAACAAAAGCTAGTGGAATGCGAAATAAAGATAACATAAGGCTTAAACTAAATAATTAAATTTAACTTAGCCAAGTCTGATGACCACTCATAAAGGGAGTCGCTATGATTAAGAAACTCACATCAGAAATATCACTCTTAGTGCGCCTACTTTGTTTTTCCGATGAAATTAATGCCTTAAGGCCTGCAAACCATACCTCTGCCTCAGCTTTGTCCTTGCAGACCTACAAATAGGATGAAACCAAAACAATTAACTCGACGACTTTTTGATCGACCTGTGGAAAACAGGTAGTAGTAAATTAACATTATTCCTTGACTTCCACTAACCAGATCAAGAGACCGTTCCCCGTTTTTATATAAGAGTGAAAATGATAAATAATCCTTCTCAGGGCGCAAGTACCTTCCAAAAACAGCCTGCAAGAAAACACATGAAGAATCTCTTTTTTGCCAATCATAGAACCAAAATTCATTCCAAGTAAGTTATCTAAATGACGTCTAACCAGAAATTATTGGTAAGATTATAAACTCACAGTTCTTTGTCCTGGGATAATTCGTGTGACAGTAGATAACTTCAAATTCCTTTCTTCTCCACGTGAAAACCAAATCAGTGTTGTTTCGTCCTGTTCATTGTTACATCGAATTTGAGTGTTATGATGACTTACATCATGACTTCAGTTGAAGAAATTTCAAAGACAGAAGATAATTGATACTTGAGTTAGCTCCGCTATTTAAATATGCCCATGTGTGTTTGTGAACAGCTTTATATGATCACATGTATCAATTGCAAATCCAAGATGAACTACATTGATAACAAAGGCAAAATACATCAAAGCTTCGTGTTTGGCACTAAAAACTGCTCTTTGTATATGGTGATTAGGAATTCAGAAATTGGCAGTTCTACTAAAAGGGAAGAAAACAATAGAATCTGGAGCACTAACATGAAGCGAGCAATACAACTCACAGTCACTTCAGTTGGCAATGAAAGGGATAATGGTTCGTGTAGTTGTGCTAACGACTTAAAGTCCTAGTCCATGTAAGAAAAACTTTCATGCCTGCAGCATGGGGAATGGAGCCTAAAATGGTACTAGTATTGCAGAGATCACGAACTCTATATCTATCAAAGAAGCACAAGAAGTGCCATCCATATACAATGCAAGATATGCGAATCTGTATCTCAGTTTCAACTAATCCAACAAATCAAACAAAACTAGGGCACTCTAATTTAAAATATCCTGAAACCCTGGTGGCTAAACTTACATGCTCCTGTGAGTTGTGAGATTGGTGCACCACCCATGTACTATTTTTACTTATGCATTAGGAAATAAGAATGATCAGTAACTCCAAGTCTTCGTTTTATTCTTTATCTGACATATTATAGACCTCATTTTCTAAGGATGAGATGTAACGACCAGTTAAGCTCTTAAATCTTAATCATGCCACCAGTAACATCAAGTATACAAACCCATGTTTCCACAATCTTGAAAGCTTTGAGCACACCGTTCAAAACAATTATTCATTTTGTGAAAACACTGTGAGAGATGAGTATGACATAATATCCAAGTAAGCTCATGAATCAGCACTTAGGTTAGAAATCATAGCATAGCTTCCGTGCTGCTAGGTCTAGCCATGTAAAGTTTCTGAGGGATGGGGGTGGTTCTACATGGTACACCATAAAAGCAGAATTTAAAATTTTTCTTCATCTCTTAGTTCCGTTGAGAAGAGAGAAAGAAGAAAGGGAAAGATGAGTTTAATACCCCTGACTATATAAAACCATAATGTCAAATCAACTTAATAAAATTGGTACTACGTATCATTTAACATCTGTCTTTTGCTTTGTTTTTCTTTCTATTGTTGATTCTGGAGCATGCCTAAACTCATCTTATCACTCCCTCTCTGCAATTTGAAGTTTCAGACTTTCAGTCTAAATTATTTGGGCTAAATGGCTGACTACACACGTGCATTTGTCCCTTTTACATGTTATAAACACAATTTACAAGTACAAATATTAAAGATGCATGTCCGACATATTTCATACATAATTTTAATGCATATGAAATCATATATTGGATTCAAGCTCCCTCATATTCTGAGGCAATGCATGAGGAACTTAACAGTGGTTGAATGTGGCTAACAGAGTATAACTCACCGTAGAAACTCTGAATGGGCAGAGCTTAGGCTTCCCTTTTCGGCTATACTTGATTAACTGAGTTCCTTTTTTTAAAGCAATAGGTGCCTTCGAAAGAAGAAAAGTATCAGGAAAAGATAAAATAAACAGAAGCACTAAGAAGTTGTCTCTTTTTCATTGTGAGAGTGGAAGATGGTTTAATGCTAAATGCATATGAACATTCGCTAAAACTTTTCATCACTTTTTTAGTTACTGGGAAACTTATCAGATTCATCAATTAAGTACATGTACGCAGATGCCCACAATCATCATTTACATATGTCATCTATGACAGAGTCTTTATCGTCTCGGTAAAATTTTCCCCGTTCATTCTTCCCCCTTTTTAATGTCAAAACTAGTTTTACCTACTCAGTCAGGGCTCATTATCAGGGCAATCACGCTATGTTTTCTTGTCCACTTTTTGTGTTTCATTTTCTGTCACTTCCTTCAATAAAATAAACATGCATTTGTAGTTTCTAAAAGAATACCATAAAGGGGGTAACTGATGAGAATTGTGGAATGTAAAAAAAATTCATTTTTGGTGTCTCCTTTTTGTCTCTAGTAAGCAGGCAGAAAAAGGTTATACTGAATGGAGCCTGACAAGATATGGAACCGATTAAGGAAAGGTAAACCAATATCAGCACAAATGGAATTAAAGTCACATTATATTCGGAAATCCAGAAGGACGCTCTAAGTTTTCTAGGGAATTTGACAGAAAAACATGAGATCAAACAAGAAACTGAATGAAATTTGACTAACTTGCTCAATGCCACACTCGTAATTCCCATAAGTAGCAGGATCTGCCATTCCATCTGAAAAATTTGTGAGGAAACTGCGTGAAGAAAAAACTTAACAATGTCGACAATCGACAACTGCATGAGGTGGTGCGGTGGCGGCTTGCGTGCCCCGGTCTTCTTCATTGATGCATATGCTCCTTTCTTGTACTTTGGCCAGTCATTAAAATCCAAACACCATTTAACCCAGAAATGACAACCTAATCTGATCGAAATCTTCAAAATCCCGATGGTAAGAGAATTCTTCAAAACCTAGCCTTCAAACAAATTTCGCAGTTGAAGATTTTGACATAAAATGACAGATTTCTATTACATAATGCTATTTCCACCATATTTCTGAAATTATTTGAGCAAATTGGGTCTCTTCCAAGCTGACCATGAACAAAGTGCAAATGAATCACAGAGAGAGAGAGAGAGAGAGAGAGAGAGAGAGAGAGAGAGAGGGACGAGGAGTGGAGGTGGCCAAATGGTTAACTCCGAGACATTGGCGCGCTTCTTCCTTGCTTCCACGTCCTCTAACTAATTAAACTTCTTTTCAAATTCCCCTTCTTTTCTAAAATAATTTGATTTATGACAAACCATTCTCTCTCTTTTCTCTCAATAATAATGAATTTGATATGAATAATCCCGAATAGCTAATTAAGTTGAACATCCTTTTTGTCTTTTTCACTTAAATGATAATCAATTTGAGTGGTTCCTCTTTTTGCTCAAATAAAAAAAACGAGGAATAAATATAAAACAATTAAAAAAAACTTTGAGCTTCATTGCATTTGTTATGTTAAACAAAAATAAAATATAGTTATATCATCATCACTATTATAAGTTAATAGTATATTCGATTTCATATTACGTAAAATTGAAATTAACATGGAATATATAAACTATATATTGTAACGTAAATATATAGTCATATAGTATAGTCGTTGTATCATAATAACATTAATTATTATGATGTTACATGATAATACTGTGATGCAACTTGTTTTATTTATTTAATTTTTTTTAGAAAGGTTTTATTTGTGTTTAATACATTAAGATTATATAGAGCTTGTGTGTGTGCATAGAATCGGTTAGAGGTAACAAAACAAAGTTTCCATTTCTAATTAGTATTATACAAACTTCGGATCTTTGTTTTATTTCCTCCACCCCATGGAGAAAATATTTAGTATTCCTGAATACTCAAAATTCAAGTATAATATTTTATTGTGGACAAGACATAGTCTAATAATAATCACATCCCTCGATTAAAATGTGAATATCTAGCTTGATATTTTATTCATATTTTAAGAAGAGAAATTAAATTCAAAAACTGTATACGCGTGACATCAGATTATTAAATAAGGCTTGAACATTGGATGAGAAACTTACCTAGGTCATCTATTGTCTTTTCAATCTCAAGCATTCATAATTCAACTTGCTAGCATCATGTCATCTTATCATTTTAGAAGGAAACTTTAGGGAAATGAAATTACATCTATATTATAGACGGGGTTCTCGACATTTAAAAAGCCTGATAGATGTGTATCGTTAAGCAGATCTGGGCCGCCAAAGTCAAATCTTCCATCATTTAGCCCAAATCTTTGTCAAATTCTAAAGTAGATCGGATGGTTCATATTGGGCCAAATGTACAATTGTGGGGATGTCGAGAACCTCAACAATCCCATATTAGCGAGTAGATCTATGATTCACATTAAATTATAATTAAACGTCATATTCCACTAAATTTGTTAGAATTAGCGTCTTTAAACGCACACAATTTATTTGATATCCTCGCGAGGAAAAAATGACAATACCAATCAAGATTTAATCAGTACCCTATCTATCTATGTGAAATCACAAAAACAGAATAACAGAACAATCTTGCATTAGACTATTTGTCTCCTTGTACGTAACCATTCATTGAGGATTCTCAAAATCACACATCGAAAACCTCAAATTTCAAGTTCGGAGGAAAGTACCTCTTTACCCATAATTCATCTTATTTCTTTCTATAAAAATAATATCAGGTCAAGAAACATTACAATAATTAGGAAAGATAGAAGGAGGACAATACCAATAGAGTTGCATTATTATTCCCACAAGTCATGAATGAAAGAGAAGAAACACAAACAGATGAAATAAACGATCATACGGTTGCAGCTTTGAGAGAGAGGAAATCAGAAATCTTGTTGGTGTAAAAATCAGGTTGTATGGAGTTGTTTGGACTTTGAAGTGTTGACAATGTCGTCACACCTGTTAACCGAACAAATAAATTTAAAATAAATGGATCTAATATCACAGTCAATAACTTAATGAATGGTATTTCAATTACCGGATAGAACAAGAAGAGTTTTACAACCACCGTTCTGTCCAAACAGAATGTCAGTATCTAATCTGTCCCCAACCATGCATATTTGTGATTTCAGAATGCCAAACCTGTCGTTTATTAAAGCCCCGTAATTAACGAAAACTACGTTAAGCATGTGCATTTCACATGTCTGTTTCAATTAGTCACTGTATCAGAATGTTAATTTTGGACCGTGTGTGTTTAAAAATGAAAGTTTAGGAACGAAAGTGTTAATTTTGAAAGGTGTTTTTGGAGTCTTGGACAAAACTGCAACCACTCACAAGGTTACGGGGGTTTTGTGTCATTTGCCTTTAAGTTGTTAAATCAACTTCCATCAATTGAGTTTATTGATTATTCATTATCTGGATCTTGACCGGGCGAATGTGAGCTCCTCCTCACCGCTGGCGTGGACTAACCAACTCTTGTAATGTACTATAATTAAAAATTTACTTCTCACATATGATACAATCAGATTGGTCCACATCAGCTGTGAGGAAGAGTCCCCCTTCACTTGGTCGAGCATAATTTTTTTGTACGGATAGAGTTGAGAAGTAGAGTGTAGGAAATAAATACTTGTTTGCCAAGTAGTCCATCATAAAAGTTGAAGGCTTCCCGACGACCAATGGCTCCCATTGAGTAGAACCAAGAAGAGCACCAACCATTGAACCACCACCTGAAAAAATCATACTCCCCCAAAGGCTAAATTTTTAGTCGACACTCCAAGAAAACAAAAATGGACTATGCCACAGAGGATGAAAGGAAGCGAACCTGCCCACTCCTGAGCATCCGTGAGATGAGTGACAGCATCACGATTAGTTGCAATGAACAGGCAGCCTGGGTTTTCACGTATGCAGAGCGTCCCGTATCTTTTTAATCAAAAGCGGCAAAAGAATAAGATTAATTTATCGGTGAAGTCGTAGCATTCTCAATACCAACACAATTTATTGGTTAGTACTGCATAGTTCTAAAGGAATAACAAAAAAAATAGAGGGGAGATAGGAGATAGTAATCAATCTTAGTAATCAAAAGATGTGAAATGAAGCCAAGTCATGAGGGCCACACAAGAAGGACGTGAAAACAAAACTGGACTTACTGAATTTTGTAATAATTGAAATACCGGTCAAATCCAACCACAACAGCTCCAACCTAATTGGCAACAAACAGAGTTCTTAATGACGATAGGATTGGATTCTAACTACAGCTGCACAAAAGCAAGAAAGAACAAGAAAGTACATCTTCATCATGCTCCATCAGATATCCTGGCTTCAGTTCTATCTTCTTTCCACCATCCTCCTATATCGAAAAAAAGAGAGGAGTCAGTTTTATATTATCTATCATAAGGCATAAATTCAGTTTGTAAATCATTGGACATGATAACCAACGCTGCCCAGTAATGTTAATGTCATGCATTCTCTTCTAGAGATGCACACAGAAAATATCAATGGCATCCACAATTAGACAAATAATTTTATGCACAATGTGAGTAAACTTCATGGGGTTTATCTCATACATACTGGTCCACCAAGATATTGAAATCCAGCAAGCTCAAGCTCTTTCAAGATCCCTTCCTCACCAATCACATAAACCTGAGATAGGACACACTCATCAGCCCAGCATCATCTAAAGAAAATTCACCATATCACAGAATCACTGTATAATGAGAATTAGTCCATGAGATTCATAAGCAGAGCTATCTGACAGAAGGTGGTTATATAAGAAAGTAAAACGTTTTATATGATTCTTTAACTTATGATCAAATATATTAAGATCATTACCCTTTGATAGGATACCTTCTCAAGTACTATACTTGGCCATAGGAAAAAATAGATGAGACAATACAGATAAATATTTTATGACTGACGAGCTATCATGTGATGGAACAAGTATTTGGTTATTACTGCTTCATTCCAATATATAAGCAAATCTCGATTGATCCCTCAGAAGTTTCCGTACACGAGTCATGTTAAGTCATTAGCTTTTTAACACAGGGTACATACCTTTTTCTCTTTTGGAAAATTAATGGACTGCAAATATGCAGCAGCTGCAAAAGATGATGCAAAAATTTCTTCCTGGAAAGATATTGAATGATGTACATTTAGCAGCCATTTATCCATTCAGATAAAGTATGAACTTACGGACAGAGTATGACAAACTAACCTCGCTGACACTCAGACCAAGTGTTTCAAACTTTTTGCCATATTGCTTCCTGGACTTCGTTGAGTTGTTGGTAACAAAAACTAATCTTTTTCCCTGAAAGAATAAGAATGAAACTAAGTGTTGGCACTAGGAAGCTATAAAGTGATTATTACAACCACAACTGCTACTTTGGGCTCTAATAATAACACATAGCCAACTACTGTTGAACTTATATACCTTTGATCGAAGCAAATCAAGAGTTTCTGGGACTCCATCTATCAGTTTGTCACCTTTCCATATAACTCCTGCAACCAATAATAAAAGACGAAATAAATGTATCAATAAAAAATTGTCATTACAATCGCCCCCTCTTCCAAACGCTGCACATTTTCTAAGACGATGAAATCCATGCACTAAAGAAAGGAGATAATGCATTATAACCTAGCAAAATATCTAAGAGTTACGACATGGAATGCAATCTGTATAAGATAGACCATGAACTATGTTTGAGAGCTCCATGAATTGACTGTACTTCCACAGTAATATCATTCACCAACCATTATCATCTTTTTCTAGTGCATTTCAATGTAATCAAAGCAAATATGTTTGAACGAGAGCTTACTATATCTCATTCCAATTTGATTACATTAAATCTATCCAACTGAAGAATTACAAACTTATGGGATCTTCAGTAGACCATAATTTTCTTGTTTGTATCATACCGTAAATTACAAATCCAATGCTCCAAACATCCTGTTTTCAACTGAATTTTACCCCCCCCCCCCCAAAAAAAAAACTCTGATACCGAATCAAATTAAATTTTGGGTAATCCCAAGAGGTAAACTTGTGAATTTATTCATTCGAATTAATTCTTCAACATAATACCTCAACAGGTTAACTACACAGCTAGCAGACTAGGTTCTACATTTTCAATCAAATTTTTAATATCAAACCAGGTTCCACATTTTCAATCAAGTTTTAAAAATCAAACAGAAAATTAAATCATCACCATCGCAGTCGAAAATGAAGGTCTCAACAGAATCAATGAGCTCGTCTGCATTCTGGAGGGGCTGAGCCAATGCCCTGGTTGTGAAGCTTTCCATTCTAGACCGGTTGAAGTTGTTTTGCTTCTTAGAGTTGTCCCATCCAAAACTCACGGAATTGTGTAAAGGGTTGGAAGTGGTGCAAGAAAGATGGTTGAGACCGAAGAATTTGGAGGGATTGGAGTTGAAATGGGTAATGAATTTTGATGGGTTTGGAGAAGAAAGAGCAGAGAATGAAAGTGAAGCAGCTGTGGCTGTTCTGCTCAGCATTTCTCCTTCTTGAAGAAGTTGTTGGGGACTGACGCTTTATTTTCCTTGCTCATTTGTAATGGGTAGTTCGAAGACGTTAGCTTTTTAAGAAATTGGCTTCGATCCTCCTGACGTTGTTTGAGTGGTGCTAATTCAACCTGCTATTGATTCAGTTCTGATTATGTAAAATGGAAAAAGATTAAATGAAAAAACAAAAGAAATTCTTTTCTGTCTAAATTAAAAGAAAATGAAAAAAATTCTCTCTCTATATGTATAAATTAAATGGTTAAAATATGAATTTTGCTTACTGAAAACTTCGGAGTTATGAAAAGAAAACTACAAAATTGCTGTTTGAAAGCAAATAAAAATTATTTAAATAATTATGATTTATTTTTGTAACTCAACCTACTTCCGAATCAATTCTGATATGTCATATGCGGATTAAGATTGTCTGCTGTTAGGTTCAAACGACAGACACATCAGTTAATCAATTTTAGATTATCTGATTAGATCGATTCATTTCATACCAAATTGTAAGGAGATTTTTTTTAACTTTTTAACATTTCATCTCAACTATCCAGATCTATTTAGATGGGTGGAAGTTGGACATCAATTACAAAGAATCTCATCTTCCGTATGTAAGAACAAATGTAAAATTGATGAAACAATATTTTTTGCTCACAAAAACTGAAAATGTGTAAAGCATGTTTTAAATATCGGTGATACATACTTCTCGAAGTTTGCACTAAATTGAGTAGAATTCGTAATAATTAAACACATTTTATATTTTAAATATAATTATCTCTACAATTATAAATAATCATCATAATAACATTTTTCTTTTTCAATAAATAATAATTAATTTAATAAATTTAATTAAACTATTAGTTCTCACTACTTATTGTATGGAAAAAAACACTCAGATTAAAACCCACTCAATAATATTTCTGAACAAGATTCAATACTCTCATTTCTTGGGTAGAGTCCACATTAAGTCCAAATCGAGGACTCCTCTGTGATCGAAGTCACCTTGATGACCGAGACACCCTCCACGACCAGTCGATGGATACGGCCGCACTTATACTTACACTATCGAGGTCATACAGATGATGAAGTAATCTCATATCTAGGATTGTGGCTACTCGAGATAGCCGATATCATTTTCCTATCACAATAAGATATAATAAACAGTCATATAGAAAAATGATAGACGCGCATCGAATCTATCAGACAATCTCAATGGTTGATAAAAATGATAATATAATAACCAAAATATTCTGATAAGAGAATATTCTCCATGAATATCTTCATTCTTTATCAGAATAAGGAAAAATATACATTGAACATGAACGTTTCACTGATATAAAAATCATTATAAATATATGATGATCCCCATTAAATAGTAAGCAATTCTCCATATTGCTAATATTCTTTAAACACTCTACTGACTTGATTGTCAAAGTGCATTAGGTGAAGCACCCCCGGTGCCTTGCCTACTGCTTTCACTATCTTCTTGATTTTTACAGATCCTTGGATGAATCATCGAGCGATGCATTGCTGACTCCTCGACAGTCGATGCAGACATATTTTTCAGATCAGCAGTTTGGCGCTGTCTGTGGGGACGAAGATCTCCCTTTTACAAATTGATCAAAAAATTTATCCACCATCGCGTTCGTCAGTTTTCCAGGTTCTAAATGAACAAAAATGACGGAATGATACGCGATAAATACAACATTCAATGGTAGATTTAATCACGCACAATAATTATTATTATTTATTTTATTTTCAAGTAATTTATGTACTTATTATTTATTTTAATGTGTTAAATTGCAAAACTCTCTTTAATTAGTATACACTATTGGATGTGCTATTAATGTCAGGGGAATAATGTAATTATTTGCATCAATATCATTTAATATCTTGGGCATGGATGAGCCTTAGGATCGGAACGCGATATGCCACAATGCTCCTATGAGAGAACATGCATAATTATCAAGACCTGGTATGTCACAAATTACGTAAATGCTCATGTGAGACATCAAGCAAGACCCAAAAGGTCATAGATTACACAAACGCTCCCGCGAGAGAGCAAGCATAATTATTGAGACCTGAAATGTCCAGTACCCAGACTGTTTGGCCAACACGGTAAAGGAAAAGATGACGAATGAAAAGTGGAAGTCTTGCATAGGGTTCAATAAAGCATGCTCAAAGGACAACTTCCATAATTCAAAAATTAATCAATTGATGGACGGTACAACAAGCACAAGATGCTCAGTCTCATAGATGCATTCTCTGGGTACAATCAGATACCCATGCATCCATCAGACCCAAAGAAAATGACCTTTGTGACTAGATGAAGACTTATTGCTACAAAGTCATATCATTTAGACTGAAGAATGCAGGAACCACCTATCAACGATTAGTCTACAAAATGTTCCAAGAGTACATGCAGAAGACGATGGAAACGCTTAGAGTGTTTGACATAAGATACGAACCTCTAACCACAATCAAGGCTCAAGCATTCGCTGACTTTATGGTAGAGATGAAACTACCCCAAGAGAAAGAGGGCTCAAGCCGTGCAAAATATGTCACGCAAGATGACACGATGGATAGAGGCACGAGAAAAGAACCTTCAGACATAGAAAGGGCACTAAAAGTGGATGGCTCTGCAAACACATGTGGAAGCAAAGTCAGACTGATAGTCAAAACATCAAAGAAGACCATAACTGAAAAGGTGATGCGCTTCGCATGCAGGACATCAAACAAGGAAGCCAAATATAAAGCTTTGAACACATGTCAATAGAGACTCTCAAGCTAGACATAAAGATGGGGGCAAATCATAGGAAAGTTCTAAAATTGAAGTAAGGATTCAAATAGTGCTTCGAAGAGCAGCTATCCCGAGCCCACGAGATGATTGGATGAAAGACCTCGATAAAGGTCAACACCGTCGAGGCCTCCTTTTCACCAAAGATGATTAGGAGAAAGACCCAACATATGACAAAAAGGATCGCGGAAGTATCCCGTGGCACCTCCGGTTAAAAAACCCTCAGATGAAAGACCTCACCCAGGGCGACGGCCTAATGAGGCATCCTTATCACATAAGATGATCTAGAAAAATAACCTACGAAGGGTAAAAAGACCTCATCCAAGGCGGCGGCCTGACAAGGCATCCTTATTGTTGGTCTTCGCGGCGCGTGCGCGAAGGAAGCGTGGAGGCGCGTAGTCTTTTTAATAAAAAATAAATCTTTTAATAAAACAAAATGTGCACGACGCCACGATAACCAAATAAAAAAAATTCTTGAATTTTTTTTTCAATCAGTCAAGCTCCATTATTATTTATAATTTAAATCTACAACATACAAGGTTATGAATCATATACCTCTTGTAGTCTATATCAAGCGTCCTTGCAAAAACTGATCGATCATCCATTCTCACGAAATCGTTCCAACGATCAGTAGACTCCCAGATCCACATCAAGATCTTTCAAGTCAATCCTTAACGCACTAGGACATGTGTGAGCACGTAGAATATTACCAGTCACTTTTTCTGTCTCTAGATGTTCTCAACACATGAGATCTAAAAATTTACTGAGAAGGATTTTAGTGAGACGATTCTCTAAAAGAACGTGATGATTATTCTTTTAGAGATTTGATTCACATTTAATCATAGAAGAAAATCTCTCTGACACCAATCATGTTCTCAATTCAACTCTTGATTGGAAAACTGATGATCTGATAAAGTGATTCTCTCCTCTTCTTTCAACCACCAAGGTCATTAGAATAATATCTCTATATATTCTGGATAATGGCGTATCATATTTTTTAGGGATAAACTGAAATAATATTTAAGTGTAAGATTACCAATTGGAGTGGATTCCACTGTAATTGGGCACAACTACAGTGCCGCATGGCACTGCAGTGTGTCGTGAGCCAGCGCAGTGCCTCACGGCGCCACTGTAGTGCCATGTGGCACTACAGTGCTGCACACTCACTATTGTAGTGTCATGTGACACCACAATAGCCATGTCTATTTCTGACACTCTCTCAGTGATTGACACGTGGCAATTACTGTGAATTAAATATTTATTTTAATCAAATAATTATCTAGATATCAATTAATTCAAAATTAACATATATGATCATCCCTGTCAGCTAGCTTATATGTTATTTCACAAATAATAGATTTAGTTGATTTAAATTATTATCTAATAATAATTTAGTTATCTAATTTCGTAAATTAGATATTCTGTCTCACTTATCGATAATTATATATATATTCAGAAAATTATATTTAAATATATAAATAATTTAATTAATTAATCACACATAATATTTCATAATTATGTACTTGCCCCAAAATAAAAATTTCTTTTGTAAGTCAGTCCTTTTCTCATGTTCTGAAATATTCAGACCCTGGATAGCGTAGTGTAGATGTGACTTAAGGATTATCGACCTATAATCCCAAACTCCAATAAACTAGATTATTAATTAAACTCTTTAATTAAATCATCTTAATTATTACTCCACTATAAATATGAAATTGCACTCTTCGAGACTATAGAATGTATTTAAAGATTATTCCCATGTAGTCCACTAACATAATAATTTCATGTAGTTCTGTGCTGTAACTAATTGGTCAAAATTATCATTTTACCCTTCTAATTACCTCTTGATCTTTAAATATCATTAATCCACTAGTAATAACTAATTAATAATCTTATTATAAATTTGAGCTCAATAACCATTTAGTTCCATAATTAACACTTAAAAGAACCAATATACGACCCGTTAAGAAAGCTTAGATTCCAAATCTTGTAAGATCATGTCTCCAGCCATCCACATCACTTAATCTTCAAAACAAAAAGAGTCTGATTGAAAAATAGACCGTAACGAGTGAATCAAAAGATCCAGTAAACATGCATAGGCGTTCAGGACTACTCAGGTTCAGATTGATCTACATATGATCATCGAATTTATGTGTATTAAATCTTTATGATAAACAGCACGTTAATAAAGATTGTAATTCACATTGATCCTGTCATATATAATCTTATTATATAAAGTACATTCATTAAGATGTCTATCTACATCAATGATCCGGATCTAGATCACACACATTCATAATGCTCAGTGAACCGTACTAGCAATCATTCATTAAAGATTTCATACTTTAATATGTTACTGATAATTTTATTCATTATCTATGATCTTATTTCTCTCATACTAGTACAAAATCATAGTCTCATTAATGAATATGAAATTTTCATATATTTATATAAATTATTCAACAATAATTTAAAAGAAAAATTATAAGAAAAATGTAATCCTCTTTAAATTTCATATCAAAATGTCAATACACATGTTTTGAGAGCATAACCCCCAACAATCCCCCGCTTGCCATAAAGTAAATGTCGCATCTCTCTCAATCTCATGTTACACACGTGACCCTCAAATGACTTCGTAGGAAGTATCTTTGTAAAAGGATCAGCCAGGTTCTATTCTGATGTTATCTTCATAACAGTCACATCTCATTGATGTACGATCTCTCTTTATATGATATTTCCTCTTTATGTGCTTGACCCTCTTATGACTCCTTGATTCCTTGAAATTTTCTACCGCCCTACTCTTATCACAGTACATCATCAGTGGCTTGTCCATATCTGGAACTACTGCCAGATCCGAATAGAACTTTCTGAGCCATACCGCCTCTTTCACAGCTTCACAAGCCGCTATATATTCTGCTTCCATAGTGGAATCTGCAATGCTGATTGTTTAATACTTCTCCAGACTACAGCCCCTCCACCTAGGGTGAATTTTAATTCAGATGTCGACTTTCAACTGTCTCTGTCTGATTGAAAATCAGAATCAGTATATTTAGTGGGATTCATGTCTCCACCTGAATAAATAAGCATATAATTTCTCATTCTCCTAAGATACTTAAGAATGTGTTTTATTTCAATCCAATGTTCCAAACCTGGATTCGATTGATAACTGATAACTACTGAAGCATAGGGAACCTTTCTCATATCCTCTTCTTTTTTAGGTGTTTTAGGACATTGTTCCTTGGAGAGGACAATTCCATGTCCGGTCGATTGTTGACCTTTGTTGGAATTCTCCATAGAGTATCTCTCCAGCACCTTATAAATACATGCTTTGTCAACATTTTTCTCGAAGTCATAAAACTTTATAATCTCATCAAAGGTAAGATTCCAAGATCTAGATACTTGCTTTAATCCATAAATAGATTTAAGTAACTCGCATACTTTCAAATCTTGCCCCTTATGAACCCTTCTGATTGCATCATATAGATGCTTTCTTCAAGAGAGCCATTCAGAAAAGCTGTATTGATGTCCATTTACCATATCTCATAGTCAAAACTAACGACTATGGACAAAATGATGCGAATGGATTTTAGCATAGCCGCATGGGAGAATGTCTCTTCATATTCGACTACCTCCCTTTGTGTATAGCTCTTGGCTACTAACTGTGCCTTGAAAGTCTATACTTTCCCATATGCACCTCTTTTCTACTTGAAGATCCATTTACATCCAATGGGCTTGACATCTTCAGGTGGATCTACAATTTCCCAAACGGAATTGGAATACATAGATTACATTTCCTGATTCATGACATCTTGTCATTTCTCCTTTTCAGGATCATCTGTTTCTTCTTCATAAGATAATAAATCGTCTTTATTAGTGTCTGACACTAGGACATGTGCATTTAGTTCATAGCGATTGGTTGTCTTACAACCCTCCTACTACGACGTTGCACCGGGGTTTCCTTTGCAGGAACTGTGGTTTCTCTTGTTTGTTGTTTATCAGTAGAAATTGAAGGTGCCTTGTCCTTATCAGTCGCTAATTCCTCGAGAACTATTTTGGTACGAGGTTTGTAGTTTTTCATGTAGTCACGCTCAAGAAAGGTTGCATTTGTCGACACAAATATCTTTTGATAATTGTGACTATAAAAGTATCCACCTCTAGTCTCTAGAGAATAACCAACAAATATGCATACCTCAGACCTTGAGTCTAACTATCCGGTCTTAAGTCTAAGAACGTGAGCTGAACACCTCCATATACAGAAATGACGCAAACTAGGTTTGAAGCCATTTCATAACTCTAAAGGCTGGACACCCCTATATACGAAAATGACGCAAACTAGGTTAGGAGTCATTCCATAACTCTAAAAGCATCTTGCTGACAGACTTAGATGGCACTACATTCAAAATGTAAGTTGCCGTGTGTAGTGCATATCCCCAAAATGTATGTGACAATGATGAGTAGCTTAACATCGACCTAACCATCTTTAATAAGGTTTGGTTTCTCCTTACTACAACACCATTTTGCTGTGGTATTCCAGGTGTTGTGAGTTAGGATAGGATTCCACATTTTAGCAAATAATCCTTGAATTCTAAATCCAAGTATTCACTACCTCGATCGGATCTAAGGGTTTTCAATATTTACCTAATTTCTTTTCAGCTTTAGCCTTGAAGTCTTTAAACTTTCCAAAAGTTTCAGGTTTTCGATGCATTAGGTAAATATAACCATATCTTAAGTAGTCGTCAATGAAAGTGACAAAATACTCATACTGACATCTACCTTGTACATTGATCGGTCCAAATACATCATTATGTACTAACTTAAGTGGTTCCTTGGCACTTTGGCCTCTTCCTGTGAAAGGTCTCTTAGTCATTTTACCCCTCGACAGGATCCACAAATAGGAAGAGTTCCAACTTTTAGCTCTCTCGAAGCACCATGCTTTGTTAACATGTTTAACATATCTAGATTAATATATCACAACCTAAGGTGCTATAAATATGTGTTATCATCAAGAGAAACTCTTTGTCGTTTGTTATTTTTAGGTTTTTCTACTATAAATAATTCAAAATTATATAACGTGCGTTCAGTCACTTTAAGCATATACAGTCCGTTTATAATTTTAGCATGACAAATATCGAATCCATTCTTAGAAATAATAAACTCTTTATTAATGAAAAAACTTCGAATAACAGTTCTTGTAAAAATGAAAGAGAAATCAAATTCCTCGAAAAAACCAGGGATATAATAAAATCATTCAAAATTAAGTAATTATATTCAAAAAGTAAACGGATTGTCCCTAATGCTTTAGCTGACATGAGCGCACCACTGTCAGCTCTCAAAATGACCTCGCCATTAGCCAGCCCTTGACGAATCAAGCATCTGTAAAGAAGAACATACATGATTAGTGGCTCCTGAATCAAGTATCTTAGATGATCAATCATATTCCACTAAACAAGTTTCAAGTACACGTAAATCATATTTACCTTTATTTTTCAGCTCAAAAAGATATTTGTTACAGTTTCTCTTCCAATGACCTCCAACCCAACAGTGGAAACACTTTCCTTTGGGCTTGCTGTCTTTCTTGTTCTTCTTGGATTTCGTTGATGTCTTGGCTTTCTTTACTCTTTTGTTCTTACTCTTATCCTTACCATTGTTGTTCTTTTTTTTCTTGTTCTTAAGAATATTGGAAGAAGGTTTTTGCTCGACAACATTTTCCTCTCCCTTCTTTGGTCATTCTAAGGTTGAGTGACTCAAAAGCCTGCGGTTCATTCAACAATTGGGTCATGTTGAATTGCAACTTGTTCATAACATAGTTGGTCGTGAACGCAGAAAAAACTAGTGTGAGTGACTCTAGTATGATGCTAACTTGAGTCCATTCATCAATGGTCACCCCATGTACTTTTTCCTCATGCATTATATTGATCATGTTCAAAACATGTTCTCAAATAGAAGTACTCTTCCTCATCTTTGTTGTCATATAGCTCCTAGTGGCCTCATGGCGACTTTTATCGAACTGCTGCCCAAATGTTGCCTGTAAAGATTCTATAATCTCATAGGCAATCTCCATGCTTTCAAGCTTGGTTCTCCGAACATCATTCATGCTCACAAGCATGAATAATTCCAACGTATGAAATTAATACCATTCAATTTCTTAAGAGCTGTAATGAAGTAACAGAGTTGCTCATGATAGACATCATATTGATAACTGAAATTCAAAACATACATGATTCAATATAATTGATAAATATCTAGAATTCGAAAAGTAAACGTGATGCATGAATGCAATCATAATAAACACATAAATTTAGCATTTACTAATCATGATAAAACAATCCAATAATTAATGTGTCACCTTAGTGTTGGTTAGATTAACCTCAGACTGTCTATAAAACATTCTCATCCTTATTAATTAAAACTTAAAATATCTCATATTTTCTCTTTTAACAATAAGGTATCGCTTGTTTGGTCAAGTAACAACTATCCACATGAAAGCTTAATTGTGATTTTGTGAGTGTAACCCATAATTTAAGATTTCATGACTTCATTTAGAATATGCCGCCTTAGAGTCGATCAAAACTAAATTACATCATTTTCTCCTATCTTCTCAAAAAGTCCAACTTTGGTATTGGTACAGCTCGAGACTTTCCTTATGGGGATGAAAACAAAGTCATCTCGAGGCTCTCACTGCACTTCACGGTTTTGTACTAATGATGGAAATCATAAGTTGCATTGATATGTCAACCTTCTTCCACTCACTATTTTAGGATAATGTGTTTTTATTTTAACTAATCAATTAATTCCAAATTAATTACTAGTTAAAATAATAACCCTATGAATATTTAATTATCAGTTAATCCAATCTCATCGTTCTAAGTTCATTTAACTTTCTAAAGCGCTTAAGTCATAATTAGGTGAACTTAGATTAACTAGTTAATTATATTCATCAAACTTTAATAAAACTCTTTTACTAAAGTCGGTTAACCTAAAGGTAACTATAGCTTTTAGTGTAGTGAGATTACTAAGTTTAAACTAGTTTAAACCTTGAAATAAAGAAATAAAACTTCAGAGCGGACTTCAAGAATACATATTTTCTAAATATTGCCTTCTCCTCTTGATGTCCATCTTCATAATCTTCAAACTTTGAACAAAACCATTTTCAATTAAAAAAACTATTTTTCTTAATTAAAACAATTTCTATAATTATCATTTTTAATATAGTTGACTTTGACTTAGTCAAATAAACAATTTATTTGATTTGGTCAAACTTGGGTCAACCCAATCAACCTATTAATTTTTAATTTTTATAAAATAAAAAATTAATAATTAATTTTAAAATTACATTAATTTCAAAATCGAAATGGACTATTACAAGAGTTTGAGTTTTAATGAAACACTTAGATAATACAGTTGGTTGCATGGTTTGTTAGAATTTTTCTTAAAATGTGACAATAGTTGTCACCGACGATAGGACTCTCCAATCGTCGCCCATCACCACCGTTGCCTGTCTCACTGTCGGCGGCCGCTGCCATGCCGGACAACCACTGTTCAACGTCGGTACAGTATCATAGGCACTGTTCAACTCCGCCGCAACAATAATTTCTGGGGTGAACAGTGTTTTCACGGACGAATGGTGTTTTCGTGGATGAACAATTTTTTTCGCGTCAACAGTAAATTTATGCTGTTCGTCTCGTGCGTTCTTCGTCTTATCGCGTTCAGAATAATTATAATAATATTCAAAATAAAGTTACAAAAAATTCATATGCCTCAATTCGACTTACACAACATCTTGGAAGAATTAAAACAAAGCCTAACCCAATAATCATCATACAATTAATGATTCATTATTTTTCATACATACAAAAAATATAACCATCCATCACCATACATATCTCCTACTATATGATGAATTCAAGAAAACTCACACAACATTTTACATATAGAATATATAAGGACCACTCTAATACCACTTGTTGGTCATCATGGTGCGTGCGCAGCGGAAGCGTTGAGGCGCATAGCCTTTAAAAAAATTAGACTTTTAATACAAAAACAAAACTTGTGCAACATCACGATAACCAAATAAAAACTTTTATTGGATTTTTTTTCAATCAGTCAGGATCCATTATATATTTATAAGTTAAATCTACAACATACAAGGTTGGGAATAATGTACCTCTTGTAGTCTATATCAAGTGTCCTTGTAAAAACCTATCGATCCTCCATTCTCACAAAATTCTTCCAACGATTAGTAGACTCTGAGATCCACACCAAGATCTTTCAAGTCAATCATCAATGTACTAGGATGTGTGTGGGCACGTAGAATACTACAAGACACTTTTTTGTCTCTAGATGTTCTCAACACATGATATCTAGAGATTTACTGAGAATGATTTTAGTGAGAAGATTCTCTAAAAGAGCATGATGATTATTATTTTAGACATTTGATTAAATTTTAATCACAGAAAAAAATCTCTCACACACCAATTGTGTTCTCAATTAAACTCTTGATTGACGAACTAATGATCTCATCATCTGATTCTCTCCTCTTCTTTCAACCACCAAGGTCATTAGAATAATATATGTATATATTCTAGATAATGAGGTATCATATTTTTAAGGGATATTGAAATAATATTTAATTATAAAATTACTAATTGCAGTGAGACTCACTATAATTATGCGCAATTGTAGTGCCACATGACACTGCAATGAGCCAGTACAGTGTCTCACGGCACCATTGTAGTGCCATGTGACACTGCAGTGTTGCACACTCACTATTGTCATGTCATGTGGCACCACAATAGTTCATGTCATTTTCTGATACCCTATCAGTGATTGACACGTGACAATTACTACGAATTAAATATTTATTTTAATCTGATAATTATCTAGATATCAGTTTATTACAAATTAACATATCTGATTATCCCTATCAACTAACTTATCTATTGTTTCACAAATAACAGATTTAGTTGATTTAAATTATTATCCAATAATAATTTAATTATCTAATTTCACAAATTAGATATTCTGTATGACTTATCGATAATTAAAAAATCGATAATTATATATATAATTTTAAAAAACTATATTAAATTTATAAATAATTCAATTAATTAATTTATCACACATAATTATCTCGTAGTTATGTACTTGCTACTTGCCCCAAAATAAAAGTTCATTTTACAAGTCAGTCCTTTTCTTATGTCCTGAAATATTCACACCCTAGACAGCGTAGTATACAGGTGACTTGGGGAACAAGAGGATTAAGATGATCTGGAAGCATGTGTATTGACATTTTGGTATGAAATTTAAAAAAGATTACATTTTTCTTATAATTGTTCTTTTAAATTATTATTGAATAATTTATATAAATATCTGAAAATTTCATATTCAATAATAGGACTATAATCTTGTATTAGTCTGAGAGAATTAAGATCATAGATAATGAATAAATTTGTTAGCAACATATTAAAGTATGAAATCTTTAATGAATAATTGCTAGTACGGTTCACTAAACATTATGAATACGTGTGATATAGAACCGATTCATTGATGCTGATAGACATCTTATGAAGGTACTTTATATAATAAGATTATATATGATGGACCGATATGAATTAATATATTTATCAATGTGACGTTTATCATAAAGATTTAATACACACCAATTCGATGATCATATGTAGATCAGTCTTAATACTAAGTAATAATGAATTCCTATGCATGTTTGCTGAATCTTTTGACTCACTCGTTAAGGTCTGTTTGTCAATCATGCTAGTGACTTTTGTTTTGGAGATTTAGTGATGTGATTGGCTGAGGACATGATCTTACAAGATTTAGAATCTAAGCTTTCCTAACAGATCGTATATTGGTTCTCTTAAATGTTAATTCTGGAACTGAATAGTAATTGAGCTCAAATTTATAATAAGATTATAAATTAGCCACTCACTAGTGAATTAATGGTACTTAATGATCAAGGGGTAACTAGAAGGGTAAAATGATATTTTTGACCAGTTCTAATTTACGAACCAATAATTGGAGGACATAACTACATGAAATGATCATGATAGTGGACTACATGAGAATCCTTTGTAAATACATTCTATAATCTTGAATAGCGTAATTCCATATTTATAGTGGAGTTATAATAGAATTAATAAATATTTTTATTTATTTAAAGAGTTTAATTAATAATCTAATTTATTGAAACCTAGGATTATAGGTCTATGGTCCCAAAGTCACCTCCATACTATGCTGTCTAGGGTGTGAATATTTTAGGACATGAAAAAATGACTGACTTGCAAAAAGAATTTTTATTCTAGGGTAAGTACATAATTATGAGATTATTTTGTGTGATTAATTAATTAAAAATTAGTTAATTGAATTATTTATATATTTAAATATAATTTTCAGAAAATATATATATATATATAAATAATTATCAATTTTTTTTAATTATCGATAAGTAAGATAGAATATTTAATTTATAACTTTAGATAATTAAATTACTATAAGGTAATAATTTAAATCAACTGAATCTGTTATTTGTGAAACAATAGATAAGTTAGTTGATATAAGTAATCAAATATGTTAATTTTAAATTAACTGATATGTAGATAATTATCTGATTAAAATAAATATTTAATTCACAATAATTGCCATATGTCAATCACTAATAGAGTATCAATAATTTGACACGAACTACTGTAGTGTCACGTGGCACTATAGTAGTGAGTGTGCAACACTGCAGTGCCACATGACACTACAGTTGTGCACAATTACAGTGGATCCCACTGTAATTGGTAATTTTATAATTAAATATTATTTTAGTTTATTCCTAAAAATCTGATACACCATCATCTAGAATATATACAGATATTATTCTAGTGGCCTAGGTGGTTGAAAGAAGAAGAAGAGAGAATCAGTTGATTAGATCATCAGTTCATCAATCAAGAGTTGAATTGAGAACACGATTGGTGTCAGAGAGATTTTATTCTGTGATTAAAAGTTAATCAAATCTCTAAAAGAGTAATCATCACGTTCTTTTAGAGAACTGTCTCACTAAAGTCCTTAGTATATCTTTAGATCTCATGTATTGAGAACATCTCGAAAGAAATGTGTCTTGTAATATTTTACATGCCCACACAAGTCCTAGTGCGTTGAGGATTGACTTGGAAGATCTTGGTGTGGATCTCAGAGTCTACTGATCGTTGGAATGATTTCATGAGAATGGAGGATTTATCAGTTTTTGCAAGGACACTTGACATGGACTACAAGATGTATATGATTTCTAATCTTGTATGTTGTATATTTAACTTATAAATATATAATGGATACTGACTGATTGAAAAATAGTTTTCAATAAAAGTTTTTATTTGGTTATCGTAACGTTGCACAAGTTTTGTTCTATTAAAAGTTTTGTTTTTTTATTAAAAGTTTATTTTAAAAGGCCTCGCGCCTCCACGCTTCCACCACGCATGCACCGCGACGACCAGCATATCATTATTAATGAAATTTAAAGAAAATCCTTACTCAATCAAACTAACTACTAAAATTAGGTTTTTTTCCAAAAACTAGGATATAATAAAAATCATGTAAAATCAAATAACAATTTATATGTTCCAACTGATACAGCTGATACTAGTGCTCCATTCCCCAAACAAAAGTTGAACTCGACCTCGTTAAACCTTCTGTTTTCCCTGAACCTCTGCAGGGAACAACAAATATGGCCAGTAGCTGCAGAGTCTACAATCCATGAAAAAGTAGAGTCAGTCACATAACGGGTTTCGGTAACAAGTAATATACCTTTGGATTTCAACTCTTTGAGATAATCCGAGCAGTTACGTTTCTAATGGCCATCGACTCCACAATGATGACATTTGTCTTTCGACTTGTCCACTTTTGTAGAGCCCTTGTCTTTCGTAGCTTTTGAGTTTTTCTTCTTAGCTTTCTTCGAATCTCTCTTGTGTTTCTTTATTACGTCAGAGGTGGAAGGCTTACTTTCAGCAAAGTGTGCCTCTCTATTCTCCCTTTTTCCTTTCAGAAACAGAGTCTCAGCAGCTAGCAACTCTTTATAAGTTCTAAAAGAGAGTACCTCAACTTATTCATCGAATAATTAAGTTTGAAGTTCTTAAATGTGTCTGGCAGGGTATCAAGGATCAAATCAACTTGAGTCTCGCCATATACTTCAGCCATCATGATCTCCATCTCATTTAGACAACTAATGACCAACATCATATGTTCTCTGACAGTACTTCCGACAGTTCATGAAGTTTCACACAGCTGCATGTTTGGCTTGACGACCCTGATCCCCGAACATTTCGATGATGTTCAACATCATATCAACAGCGGTCTCCATGTTCTAATGTTGTTGTTACAACACTTTTCTAATGGATGCCAAGATGTAACACATGGAGATCTCATCAGAACGCAGTCAAGAAGCATAAGCACCATTTTTCGCTTGAGTCGATTCAGCAATAGGCTCAAGGGGACAAGGGGTGGTGAGCACGAACTTGTACTTTTATACCGTCAGCACGATATCAAGATTACATTTTCAATCCATGTAATTTTCACCTGTAAGTTTGTTCGCATTCAAGATTGTTGAGAGTGGGGATAATGACATTATTAGTGAAAAGAATAAATAAAGCGGTATAAATAAATACTCAATCATTTAGGAAAGTATGATGCACGATGCAAATACTTAAATATTTATAAATTTGAGAAAAACATATTTCTTCCATGATGTACGATTAACAACGATAACTAGTCTCATCTGAGGACAATGCACGGGCTAGCTCCTATCCCATCGAGACGCTTCTCCTTTGGTAAACGCTTCTCAAGATGTCACTACATCTATCTTAACTAATCACCAATGATTTTGGTCACCTTAACCCCATTTATTAGCTCCTATGAGAGATTCTAATGTGCTTCGGTTTAAGTGTTTAACCAACGCATCAGCTTTAAAAGTTGCTATGAACTAATAGTCCATCTAGGAATAGTCCTACCTCACCACTTTCTTTGCAAGTTTTAGCTTCTCAAGTACCTCAATGACTCAAAGCGACACGATCAAGTTTACGTTCGAGACATTGAGAACGTTTCAATGTAAACGACCCTCCCACTTAGTTTTTAGAAAAATGGATCTTTTGTTACTTTTTTCAAAATAATTAACTCTTTATTAATTTGGAAAACAAGTTTTAAAAATTATAAGCTTTTATAAAATTTAAATCATAGTTTAAAAATGATAACTTTTATAAAATTTGCATTGTATTTAAAATTAGAACCCATTATAAATTTTAATTACAATGATGCATGTACATGTTAAATGGTATTTTTATATTGACATATCCTTATTTCTATATGTCATACTATATGATGATGCGAGATTAATAATAAATCATACATTCAAAATTAGCCTCTCTATGGTTCATTTCTAATTACAACCCATAAAAATAATAAATAAATTACAATAGTCGTAATAATTGTCTTCATGGCGTCTATAATTGTCTTCTTCTCCTTCAGAAAGTCTCACCTCTTAGGTCCAGTCTCATTTTCAAAATTCAAATTTCAATTTAAAATTAATTTCTAACAATTTTTAGTTTGATAAATAAACTACCAGGTAAATTAATCAATTGATTTATTTTTTAAAATAATTTATAAAATAAATTCAAATTAATTAGTGTTGCAAAATTATCAAATTAAATAAATTTAATTTTTTACGGACTGGATTGGGCTTGGAATCAAATTTTAAGTCTCTGTGAATCATTTGGGCCAAGCAATACTTGCTCAGTCCAACACCTTAATAACCTTGGTGGGTCCACGCCAGCCACGGCCCAAAACGGTCTTATGCGCGTCAGGGTTTCCAAAACCCTTAGTAGGAAACCTATGGCGTAGGGGGCCGGTCCGGGCAACGGCAAATAGCATGGCGCGCTGGCAAGCGGCGGTAAATGGTGGCGGGCCGCGGCTAGTGATATGAACAGTGACATCTCAGGATTCGTGCGACGACAAATTACATGGAATTAAAAGATACAACGCTTGCAAAAATAAATTATATAAAATCTTGTGTCTAAATTTTGGCATACATCAATTCTAAAATTGAAAAATAATACATAGAGTCAATCGATCGGGATCCATTCATAAAATAGTCAAATATGCCAATATCACAATATCCATCCATTCATACGTTTAATCACAGATTATGCATAATCAAGAACATTAGGCTCTGATACCAATTGTTGGATCGGGTTTTAGATTTAGAGCATAATTAATGAACCACGAACGGTTTCTGAGTGGAATATAAAAGATTAAATATAAATTTTCTTGTATTTAATCGAATTAAATATAAAACCACTCAACGATCATACATGTTCCGATTAACGTATTGAGAAAGATAGAACAATGTATACATTTTCTTGTATTGGAAAAATTCTGATTTTGTGGGATCCAATTATTTGTCTTGCGTTATTCGTTCTTGAGATTCGCAGAATTTCAGTTGATCTTCACACTAACAACCGCCTATAGGACTCAGAAGTATATCTCGCAAGGATATTGTTAGAATTAGAGTGTGGACTCTCTAAACAACTGATGAAGAAAAAACAAATTTTCTTCTTCTTCTGATAGTTTTCGGCGGATATTGTAGAGGAGGGGAGAGTAACTCTTTTCTGCTCTGAATAATCACACACTATGATTAGGGTTCTTGGAATACAACCTTAATGCAATCTCTTATATAATAATTATGGGATTTACACATATACCCATATATGTTAAATTGTCAAAAATCACCTCCCTTGCACTGCAATCTCTGACCTTTACATCTCTCCTAGAGCCAAGACTGTATCCAAATTCATCAATTTAAATTGATAAATTAAATTGATCTCTATCAATTAATTCATTAATTAATTTTATTTACTAATTATCTAGTAATTGGAAAATAACAAATTAATTAATATGTACATTAATTATGTTCTTTCCTAATTTAGTGATGACAAACATAACATATGGGTTCGTGAAGTGTACCTTGATCCAAAACACATTTTGGTCCAAGTGATAGACGTTGTTTCTCATTCATGTTCTTATAAGCTACTTTTGAGACCGAATTAACCCACATGAATAAAGTTATGAGATTCAAATACCCGACTAATTTATCTTTATAAATTCCCAACCTATTTAATCCCGACATCGTACGACTCCACTATAGCTCCGATGTTGAATCAACTCTCGATTCACGTGCTCTATATTTTTTGTTGGTGCAAATAAACATTTTCATTTCACGATCCACATGATATTTTACGATGTCACCCTTCGTGAATATCAGTAACAAGAGTGGGATGTCAAATTATCGTTTACCCTTATAGTTATTATTTCCTTAACTCATTTATTGAATGTGAATGAGAAAAAAATAACAGTGAAGTGTCTCGTACAATTCACCATGTCTTATTCAATGATTAATTTCATCGAGCACCTGGCCATGTTTATTTATTCACACACTCATCAGCATAGGGTGGTTTTATTTCTTTTGTAATTTCGTCACGAATTCCATATCTATGAATCATGTAACTCCAACATAGCTGGATCATGATATCAATAGCCGAGGTATTTTTTGGCAGTTCAAACTCACTCCTTTGTCAAATCAAAGACCAAGTAACTAAGCCAAGTTTTGTATTCACCTCAGGATTAAGGTAAACATGAAATACCCTTAATGTGTAATAATTAGATTTAGAGTTTGATAAACGGCTTTGCTCTAAACTTATTTATTATTGGTCTATTCAACATGCTCCATAACATGTTTAGATCAACTGTTAGAGCCTCCACTCCATGCCCCCAGACCGGCATCATTTGGTTCAATTTAACAGTAATTGGACTCGATTGTCTAGTCGATCCTAAGATTGTGAATAATATTTTGAACTATCTTAGAAGAGTTTATCTGCAAGACCACTCAGTCTTTACTCTTATTACATTGACAATAGTTTATAGAACTTAAGTAAATTATAAACACACTTTAATTAAAGAAAACTTTCATTGATTCATAAAATTTAGTAATACATAAATGTCAATAAATAATTATTTACATATAAAAAGTTATCACACCCTACTTTATGGACATAATTCCAACAGAATGAGCATAACGTTTCAGTGGATTTTTTGACATAATTATACCTAGATCCTTGGGAGAGGGAGAGGCGTGTTTGAAAAGCTTGATGAGGCACAAAGCATGTTTCCACTGTTATCGATTGGATGTAAAGGAGATGATCTTGACATAAAGTGATGGATATTTAATGAAATGACTGGGCAAAGCCCATCCTAACACTGCGTCATTGTGATTGAACTCGTTAGGTGTTACTTTCAGTGGATAATGATGACCTTGCGCTCGGAACTGCCTTAGCTCTTTTTTATTATACCTCAGCCTTGCTCCTACCCATTTTATGCTCGGGTCTGTGTGACCCGAGCTCTATAGTGGCCAACCAGATGTGGTCAGCCTTTTTCCTTCGAAAAGTGACAAACTTCTCAATGTGTTGTGAGATGTGTCGTCTTGTTACTAGTGGTTAGTAAAATACACATAACAAATAATATTTTGATGGAAGTAATATTTTGAAAGATTGAATTTTTAGGTATGGCTAGATTATTTGAGCTAGAAATATGCATATGCTAGTTTGCTTTTTCCTAGGTTTAAGATAGAAGCTAAATTGTAAATGCTGATTAATGGGAAAGGCCATGTTAAAGTGTCATTGCTTTGTCTTCATCGCTTTTAAGCTTGTAACTATGTAGATTATCTCTTTGGGTTAATCTTATTATTTTCTACAAACATAACATATCAAGATGCTTTTCTTGGTTATTCTATTCTACAGACATATCCTTACCAAAATAACAACTAAAACATTCCAAAAGATAATAAACTAACATAATGAGTTCCCTATTACAAAACATATATATTAACATAATGACTAACGTAATGCGTTCGGTATTACTTTTAGCGAATAATGATGACCTTGCGCTCGAGGACTGTGTGAACTCTTACCTTAGCCTTGCTCCTACCCTTGTTATGCTTGGGTCAGCGTAACCCGAGCTCCATAGTGCCCGACCAGATTTGGTCGGTCTTTTTCCTTCAAAACGTGACAAATTTCTCAATGTGTTGTGATATGTATCGTCATGTTACTAGTGGTTAGGAAAATACTAATAACAAATAATATTTTGATGGAAGTAATATTTTAAAATGTTGAATTTTTAGGTATGGCTAGATTATTTGGGCAAGAAATATGCATATGCTAGTTTGCTTTTTCCCAGGTTTAAGATAGAAGCTAAATTGTAAATGCAGATTAATGGGAAGTGCCATGTTAAAGTGTCATTACTTTATCTTCATCGGTTTTAAGCTTGTAACTATGTATATTATCTCTTTGGATTAATGTTGTTATTCTTTTCTACATATATAACATATCAAGATGCTTTTCTTGGTTATTCTATTCTACAAACATATCATTACCAAAATAACAACTAAAACATTCCAAAAGATAATAGACTAACATAATGAGTTCATCAGATAATGATGACCTTACGCTTGGGGACTGACTGAACTCTTTTTTATTATACCTCAGCCTTGCTCCTAGCCTTCTTATGCTCGGGTCTGTACAACCCGAGCTCTATAGTGCCCGACCAGATTTGGTCGGCCTTTTTCCTTCAAAAGTTCCTAAGTGACAAATTTCTCAATGTGTTGTGACATATGTCGTTGTGGTACTGGTGGTTGGGAAAACACTCATAACAAATAATATTTTGATGGAAGTAATATTTTGAAAGATTGAATTTTTAGGTATGGCTAGATTATTTGAGCTAGAAATATGCATATGCTAGTTTGCTTTTCCCAAGTTTAAGATAGAAGAAGTTAAATTCTAAATGTTGATTAATGGGAAGCACCATTGATTTTATTTTCATCACTTTTAAGTTTGTGATTGTGTTAATTATCTCTTTAGGTTAATAATTTATATATTTTCTACTGATTAAACATATCAAGATGCTTTTCTTGGTTATTCTATTCTACAGACATATCATTACCAAAATAACAACTAAATCATTCTAAAATATAATAGACTGACATAATGAGTTCCATATTATAGAACATAACTACTAACCTAACGAGTTCATTACAAAACATAAATATTAACCTAACGAGTTCCCTATTACAAAAGACAATAACTATAAGTACAGAACACTAGATGCTAATCATTATTTGCCCATTATCTTTTATTTCACCATAACACACATATGTAATGAAAATCTATGAACAAAATGGAAAATAACTGGAGAAAGTCTTTATCGCTTCAGCGAGTTTACTTCCGCCATTAGACCCTTTGTAAATGATTTTTTCCTCCACACCAATATAATCTTATTACTAATTAGTGAGAGATGATCAAGAGATTAGAGAGTGAGAGAGAGAGAGTCATCCAGTAATGTTTTAAATTATGTATAACATCTACGTTTCCTTCATTTGTTACCCAAGCCTTTATAGGCCACCGGGTGTAAATAGAATAACAATTTTGTCAATAAAATAGAAAAAAGGGAAGGGAATAGTCATCCTCTCCCTTAGGGTAGGGGAATGATCCGCCTTTCTCCTATATTTTTGGAGGATTTACTACACCTATAAGATCCCACACATACTTTTTGGATCTTATGTTAGGTGTAGGGCTCTTACTCTATATATTTTTCTCAACTGTCTCATCTCCTAGTCTTTCAGTCGCTAAATAAGCTGCAGCTGTGTGGTCTTCTCTCGTGACTCAGATCTCTTCCTTCTCGTTCTTGCGCGGGGTCCTCACTACCTTTTGGTTGACCTTTTCCGCCACGTGGCATGGTGCATATTTTATTTTTGTTCATTTACCCCTCATTACACTCAACGAATTTTAACTCGTTTAAAGCATATTGAATGCATTATGCGCGCGTTTTGACAGGGGATTGGAGGCTTCGTCCTTTTTCTTCTTTTTACTCATGCAAACATCAATAATGCGTAGAAAAATAGGTACATTAGATCATAAAAATGTATGTCAATATTCCCTTGTTTGACACGTTTCTCGAGAACATCACTTTTTTATAGTCTGCGTCGTTCCTCATTTCCATACTTAGTTCTTGGTGCAAATAGTGCATTTTCAGGGCAAGCTCATAGTTATTACATGTGTCGCTTTGCCTCCCCAATCTCGGGTGGTGCAATTTTTCAAGACACGTCTTCTTCTCTTTCCAGCTGTCATTTCATCATTTGCCCATTCGAATGATTGCTGACATTTATCCTTTCAAATGTCCTATCCCTACGCGCCTACTTCACTTCCATGCATTTCATTCTTCAGAATTGATTGTGTTTCAATTTTCTTTCAAATCAGTAAATTGAATTTCATTCCCTTTTCGCGTTCGTAAAGTCTTTTTAAAATCTTTGTCTTCCTCATTCCGCCTCTGCGCATACTATGTCTCCTGTAAGTAATTTATTTTCCTCCATTTTTACTCATTTTCTATTCCTTTCATCTTCACGGGGATTTCTTGGTCAATTATGGAGAGACAGATTTTAATGTCACTGTCCTATTAGTCAGGAGGCAGGACGAGTTCAACCACTTCATGGACCGTTATAAGGACTCTTTGCTCCTAGATGTCATTTGTGGTTTTAGGGATAAGGTACCTAGGTCTAGGATTAAAGCTCCCATCCCCCTGTAATCCCCTATATTAAATCACCCTGGCCTCTATATATATAGCTTTTGGATTAAAGCTCCCATTCTCCCGCCTCTTTCTTTTTTTGGAACTTTCTATCTCGCCCCCTCCTAATATACTCCTAACAAATATAGAGTTCTTTTAGGGATATAGGATTTAAACATGAGGCATAACCTCAACATAGGTGTAGACCAAATTCATGTCGTGTGCATTGTTAAGAAGCGTGGAGCGTCTTACTACTTAGATCCCTATGCTAGCGAAAAACAGGGAGATCTAATCATCGATCTCTCAAGGGTGGATAAAGGCTGGGAAGATGAGACCCTCCTGATTGGCAAGAGCTGGGGTGGTGATGGCCACTGGATCGTCCCCAAGATCTGGGGGTCTTTCAGCAAGTAGTCGGAGGAAGAGGAAGAACAAAAAGAAGAAAGAGAACGGGAAGTAGAGCAAAAAGCAGTCAAAGATCATGATGCATTATTCTACTTTGCTCACCAGCAGTGGAGATGCCGAACCATCTCTGGAGTAACTTATGGGGGACTGTTGGTGGGGAGAGGAACATCCACCCAAGAACGGAGGATGCCAACACCCCAATAGCGTCCCGATGCTGCTTCGTTGCAACTCCCACTTCTGTTCCTACTGCCGTTCCACCCCTTACTTCATCTAATCCTCCTACCCCTACAGCCGAAGACACTTCTGCACTGGAAAAGGTTTCTCCACCTCCTCCGATCTTCTCGAAGGCCAGCTCTTTCATCTACTGGTTCTTGGGGCATTCCCGAGGAGATTAACGTCTAGAGATGACGTCCCTATACGGCGCCTTTGCCCGTTCCCTCTTCTGTGAGCTTCTAGAAGGATCCCCGTTCTTCGTACACGATCGCGAAGGGGATCAGGTCTGACGTGGACATGACTACCCTCTGCCAGATGTCTGTTACCGATAATATGATCGGCCTTATTCATAGCTTGATGCAGGTAACGTTTTTCTTTTGTTGATTTCATCTCCTTGATTTTCCTTTATACTTTTCCATTTATTAACACTTGGAGGTTTGTTTTACAGGGTAAGACTTATCACAACGGGCTCTACGAGGACACCCACTCTATTGAGCTCGAGATGGTGGGGTTCAGGATAAAGATATAAGAGACTAACAAGTCTTATAACGCCGTCCTTACCGAGCGGGATCACTTGGGGAAGGTGGAGGGTGAGCTTCGGGAGTCGTCGCCCGTCTCATCGAAGAGTTAGAAGTTGTTGCGGTCGAGCGCGCGAGTTTAGAGGAGTCTCTGTGGGAGCTGGAGGAGTCAGAGAAGATTGTCGAGATCAGCGAGGAGAACTTATATGTATTAGAAGGGAAGATGACCGAGGTAGAAGAGAACCCGTCATCTATATAAGCTGCTTTTGCCGGGGATGGCTAGTGGGAGACTGAAATTGAGGCTTAGTACCAGGCCATTGTTGATCGTGCTACGAGCATGGCCTATAGTGCAAGTTACCATGATGCAAAAACTGACAAGGCTCCCCGCATGCCTCTTGTTGACCTTCATGATGATCCTGCTAGACCTGATCCCGCGGTCCCTTTCCCTGCTCCTGACCCTCCTACAGAGGCCACTGCTGAGGAGGAGTCTTAGTTTCCTTGCATTTTTATTTTTCTATGTGCCCCAATTTCTTTTTTGTTTATATATTTATGAATTTTAATGAGAAGATCTTTCTTGTTTAGTTGTTTCCTCCATCACCTTTCCTTTTTGTAGTACTTCGTACAATCTCCTACCTTTTCTTTTGTCCTGTTCTCACACATTTCGGCAAAAATTTAGAGAAATGTTCTGGCAAGCGGTTGTTTCCAAATACTGAGTAGAAATTTTCTTATTTCTATAGTTGTCAAATTTATCTGCACCCTTCAATTTGTAGATTTGAAGAGTAGAGTTTGCCTTGGTTGATTTATGACGTAATAGAGCAGGGGCGTTACCTCCTGTATCTACAACTTTTTTATCTTGCCGTTTCCAATTTTCTTATCCCTATTTTTTTGGAAGCAGGACCTAGGGAATGCTCCTCCAAAGGACTTTATGTCCTTATTTCCTTTTGAGAGTAGGATTTACTAACTATCCTTCCCAAAGACTTTATGCTCTTATTTCCTTCTTAGAGTAGGATTTATGAACAGCCCCATCCAAGCACTTCATGACTTATTTCATTCTAAGAGTAGGACTTACGAACTACCCCTCTCAAAGACTTCATGGCCTTATTTCCTTCTAAGAGTAGGACTTATGAACTACCCATCTCAATGACTTTATGCCCTTATTTGTAGTATTTTAGCGTAAAGGAGAGAGTTGACACTGTGAATTTTTACATGGAAAATCCTTGGAAAACTGTTCATTATAATGAATGTTACAATTTTTAAACAAAGTACATCTTCAGGTGAGCCGGATTCCAAGGCTTTGGATGATCCGTTCCTTCTTCCATTTTCAAATGGTAGTAGACGCTTCCCCCTATCCCGTTGATGATATATGTGTTGGCCGTCGAGGCGCGTGCGTGGCAGAAGCGTATTGCGCATGGCCATTTAAAAAATTAAACTTTTAATAAAGATCAAATATTTTTAATAAAACAAAACTTGCACAACTACATGATAACCAAATAAAAACTTTTTATAGAAAATATTTTTTCAATCAGCAGGATCCATTATATATTTATATATTAAATATACAACATAGAAGGTTATGAATCATATACCTTTTGTAGTCTATATCAAGCGTCATTGTAAAATCGATCGATCATCCGTCCCACGAAACCATTCCAATGATCTGTAAACTCTGAGATCCACACCAAGATCTTCCAAGTCAATCCTCAACGCACTAGGATGTGTGTGGACATGTAGAATATTACAAGACACTTTTCATGTCTCTAGATATTTGCTTTTAATCGTAGAGAAAAATTACTCTGACACTAACTGTGTTCTCAATTTGATTCTTGATTGATGAATTTATTCATCAACTAGAGTCATTAGAATAATATATGTATCTTTTCTACATAATGGCATATGAGATATTAAGGATAATTAAAAATTAATATTTAATTTCAAATTGTCCTATACAGCGGGACCCACTGTATAACGGTGCACAACCGTAGTGCCACACAGCACTGCTGTTGGCGTAAACCATCATAGTGCCTCACGACACAATGTATTATGCCATACTGTAGTGTCATGTGGTGTTGCAGTGTTACACGCCTACTGTTGTAGTGTCACGTGCCACTACAGCAGTCCACAGTGATCTATGATTTACAATCATTGATCGACATGTGGCAATTACTGTAAAATAAATATTTACTTTAATTAGATAAATATCTAGATATTAGTTAATTCAAAAGTAACATGTCTAATTATCCTTATCAACTAAATTATCTGTTATTTCACAAATAACATACTTATTTGATTCAAATTATTATCTAGTAGTAATTTAATTATCTAATTTCATAAATTAGATATTTTGTCTCACTTATCGATAATTAAAAAAATAATCGATAATTATATATATATATATATATTTCCAAAAATTATATTTATATATATATATAATTCAATTAATTAATCATATATAATTATCTCATAATTATGCACTTGTCCCCGAATAATAACTCATTTACAAGTCAATCATTTTCTCATCTCCTGAAATATTCACACTCTAAGATGCTTAGTATAAAGGTGACTTGGAGACCATGGACCGATAATCCTAAGCTCTAATAAATCAGATAATTAATTAAACTCTTTAATTAAATAATCTTATTTATTAATTCAATTTTTACTCTACTATAAATATGGAATTGAACACTTAGTGATTATCAAATGTATTTACAGAGTATTCTCATAGAATCTACTGATATATATATATATCATTTCATGTAGTTCTGTCATCTAATTATTGGTTCATAAATTAGAGCCGGTCAAAATTACCATTTTACCCCTCTAAATACATCTTGATCCTTAAGTATCATTACTCCACTAATGAATGGATAATTTATAATCTTATTATAAATTTGGGCTCAATAACCATTCAGTTCCAGAATTAACACTTGAGGGAACCAGGGAACCAATATACGATCTTATTAGGAAAGTTTGGATTTTAAATCTTGCAAGATCATGTTCCCTGCCATCCACATCACTAAATCTCCAAAACAAAAGTCACTAGCATGTTTTACAAACAAACCTTAATGAGTGAATCAAAAGATCCAATAAACATGCATAGGAGTTCATAACTACTCTGGATTCAGACTGATCTACATATGATCATTCAATTTATGTGTATCAAATTTTTATGACAAACATCACATTGATAAATATATTAATTTACATCGGTCCAGTCATATATAACCTCATTATATAAAATACATTCACTTAGGTGTCTATATACATCAATAATCCAGATCTACATCACACACATTCATAATGTTTAGTGAACTGTACTAGCAACCATTCATTAAATGTTCCCTACTTTAATATGTTGCTGACAATTTTATTCATTATCTATGATTTTAATCCTTTGGTACGAATATAAAGTCATTGTCTCATTAATGAATATGAAATTTTTATATATTTATAAATATTATTCAACAATAATTTAAAAGAACAATTATAAGAAAAATGTAATCCTTATTAAATTTCATATCAAAATGCTATACACATACTTTGAGGGCATAACCCCCAACAATCACTCATTTGCCCTGAAGAAAATGTGGCATTTCTCCCAAACCCATGCTATGCGCTTGACCCTCAAATGTCTTTGTAAATGGCCAGATAGGTTCTGTTCCGACGCTAGCTTCATAATAGCCGCATCTCGTCGATGCACGATCTCTCTATTATTTGGAATCTGCTATCGCTCCATTGTTGTCATAGTACAGGATCAGTAACTTGTCCATATTTGAAAATACTTCTAAATTAGTATAGAACTTTCTGATATGAAATTTAATACTTCACAAGACGTTATATATTCGGCTTCCATAGTGGAATCTGCAATGCTAGATTATTTAATACTTCTTCAGACTACATCACCTCCACCTATGGTGAATACTGATCTAGATGTCGACTTTCGACTATCTACGTCTGATTAAAAATCAGAATCAGTATATCATGTGGGGTTCAGGTCTCCACCTGAATAAACAAGCATATAGTTTTTGGTTCTCCTAAGATACTCATGAATGTGCTTTACTGCAATCTAGTGTTCCAAACCTGAATTCGATTGATAACGACTGACGATTTTCACTGCATAATAAATGTCTAGTCTCGTACACAACATGGCATACATGAGACTTTCAACTGTTGAAGCATAGAGAACATTTCTCATATCCTCTTCCTCTTGAGTTGTCTTAGAATTTTGCATGGAGAATCTCTCCAACACCTTATCAATATAAGATGCCTAAATTCTAAGAGCCTGTTCTTTCTATCCCTTAGGATTTAGATATCTAGAACATAGCTCGCGTCTACCTAATCTTTCATTTAGAATTTCTTAGCTAACCACTTCTTTACCTTTGATAAAGTTTTTACATCATTCACAATGAGTAGAATATTATCAACATAAAGAACTGAGAAAATCGCTATCTTATCTTTGATGTATTGGTAAACACAGGCTTGGTCAATATTTTGTTCGAAGCCAAAAGTATTTATAATCTCATCAAAGGTAAGATTCCAAGATCTAGTTTCTTGTTTTAATCCATAAATAGATTTAAGCAATTTGCATACTTTTTTATCATGCCCCTATTATACGAACTCTTCTAGTTGAATAATATATATATGCTTCTTTCAATAGAGTCATTCAGAAAAAATTTTTTGACATTCAATTTTCATATCTCATAGTCAAAACTAGCGGCTATGGATAAAAGGATGCGAATGGATTTGAGCATGGCCACATGGGAGAATGTCTCTTCATAATCGACTATCTCCCTTTGTGTGTAGCCCTTGGCTACTAACTGTTTCTTGAAAGTCTCTACTTTCCTATATGTACATCTTTTATTCTTGAAGATCCATTTACATCCAACGGTCCTGACATCTTCATGTGGATCTACAACTTCCCAGATGGAATTGGAATACATAGATTCAATTTCCTAGTTCATGGCATCTTGCCATTTCTCCTTTTCAGGATCATCCATTGCTTATTCTTAAGATAATGGATCATCCTTATTAGTGTCTGACACTAGAACATGTGCTTCTAGTTTATAGCGAACTGGTTGTCTCACAACTGTCCCACCACGACATTGCACCGGGGTTTCCTTTACATGAACTGTGATTTCTCTAGTTTGTCATTTATCAGTAGAAATTGAAGGTGATCTGATCTCATCAGTCGCTAATTCCTCAAAAACTAATTTGCTTCGAGGTTTATAGTTTTCCATATAGTCGTGTCCAAGGAAGGTGACGTTTGTCGTTGCAAACACATTTTGATCCTTATGACTATAAAAGTACCCACCTCTAGTCTCTCGAGCATAGCCAACGAATATGCATACTTCAGACATTGAGTCTAACTTTTTGGTCTTGGGTCTAAGAACGTGAGATGGACACCCTCATATACGGAAATGACACAAACTATGTTTAGAGTCTTTCATAAATCTAAAGGCATCTTGCTTACAGACTTAGAGGGCACTACGTTCAAACTATATGTAGCCGTGTATAATGTATATCCTCAAAATGTAAGTGACAATGATGAGTAGCTTAACATCGACCTAAGCATACCCAATAAAGTTCAGTTTCTCTTTTTGCAACACCATTTTGCTGTGGTGTTCCAGGTGCTGTGAGTTGAGATAGGATTCCACAATCTAGCAAATAATCCTTGAATTCTAAATCCAAGTATTCACCACCTCGATCAGATCAAATTTTTTTTAATGATTTACCTAATTTCTTTTCAGCTTCAGTCTTGAAGTCTTTAAACTTTCCAAAAGTTTCAGACTTTCTATGTATTAGGTATCTATAACCATATCTTGAGTAGTCGTAAATGAAAATGAAAAAAATACTCATACCCACCTCTAGTTTGTACATTGATCGATCCACAGACATCACTATGTACTAGCTCAAGTGGTTCATTGGCTCTTTGGTCATTTACTGTGAAAGGTCTCTTGATCGTTTTACCCTCTAGACATGATTCACAAACATGAAAAGTTCCAACTTTTAGTTCTCTCAAAACACCATGTTTTGTTAACATGTTTAACCAATCTAGATTAATATGTCCCAACCTAAGATGCCAAAAATATGTGTCATCATCATCATGAGAAATTCTTTGTTGTTTGTTACTTTTAGGTTTTTCTATTTTAAATAATTCAGAATTATTTAATGCACGCTCAGTCAGTTTAAGCATATACAATCTGTTTATAACTTTATCATGACAAATATCGAATCTATTCTTAGAAATAATAAACTCTTTATATTAATAAAAAAAACTTCGAATATTTGTTCTTGTAAAAAAGAAAGAAAAAAAAAACAATTCTAAAAAAATCAAGAATATAATAAATATTGTTCAAAAATAAATATTTATATCTAAAAAGTAAACAGACTGTCCCTAGCGCTTTAGCTGACACGAGTACACCACGGTCAACTCTCAAAATGATCTCACCTTCAGCTAGCTCCCTTGACAAATCAAGCATACGTAAAGAAGAACGTACATGGTTAGCAGCCCAAACATCTCCTGTAGGGATTCCATAATCCCATAGGCAATCTCCATGCTTTCCTTCTTGGTTCTTAGAACATCATTCATGCTGACAAACATGTAGTACTTCACCATGTTGTTTGATATGATCCAAGCATCATATTTGTCCCAACATTCTTAGGGGCATTAGCAGCTGGCTCCTCAGGACATTTCTCAGTAAAAACGAACTTATGGATCTCACAAATCAACATTATGTTCATATTTGATTTCCAACGTACGAAATTATCACCATTCAATTTTCAAGTGCGAGTAAAGCAATAACGGGGTTTCTCATGGTAGACATAATAATGATAACTTAAATTTAAAAAATACAAGATTCAATATAATTTTATCTAGAATTCCAAAAATAAACGTGATGCATGAAGCAACATAATAAACACACAAATTTAACAACTACTAATCACGATAAAACAACTCAACGATTAATATGTTGCCTTAAGGTAAGTCAAATTAACCTTAGACTGTCTATGAGACATTCTCATCCTTATTAATTCAAACTTAAAATATCTCATATTTTCTCTTTTAATAATAATGTATCACTTGTTTGGTCAAGTCACAACTAGCCACATGAAAGCTTAATTGTAACTTTCTGAGTGTAACCCATCATATCAGATTTCATGGCTCCATTTAGAATATGCTGCTTTGGGTTCGGTCAAACTAAACTACATCACTCTCTCCTATCTTCTTAAGAAATCCAACATTGGTATTGGTACAGCTCGAAACCTTTCTTAGGGGGATGAAAACTAAGTCATCTTGAGGCTCTCACTGCAACTCACGGTGTTGTACTAATGATAGAGACCATAAATTACATTGACATGTCAACCTTCTCTCACTCACTATTTTAGGATTATGTGTTTCTATTTTAATTAATTAATTAATTCTAAATTAATCATTGGTTAAAATAATCAGTTATGTCAATCTCATTGGTCTAAGTTTATTTAACCTTCTAAAGCACCTAAGTCATAATTATGTGAACTTAGATGAACTAATTAATTATATTCATCAAACTTTAATAAAACTCTTTTACTCAAGTTGGTTATCATAAATGTTACTATGTCCCTTAGTGTGGTGTGATTACCAAATTTTAACTAATTAAAACCTAAAAATTTACATGCAATAGATTTCATAAAATAATACATATAAACATATTAGGATAATCCTAATAAATCATGTGTCTACTAATGAGATGTATGATCAAATGAAACTGCGTGGAATTTTTATGTATGTTATGTGATCGACTAATGTATGGACATGTTATCAAACATAATATTTAAACAATTATTTAACAATTCAATAAAATAATAATGGACCGAGTGACTATTGAGTATTTCTAAAAATACAATCCTTGAAATAAAGAAATAAAATTGAAAAGCGGACTTCAAGACTATATATTTTCCAAATATTGCCTTCTCCTCCTTATGTTCATCTTCATAATCTTCAAGCTTTGAACAAGATCCTATTTAATTAGGAAAAACTATTTTTCTTAGTTAAAATTAATTTCTATAATTATCCTTGTAAAATAGTTTACTTTGACTTAGTCAAATAAATATTTTATTTAATTTGATCAAACTTGGGTCAAACCCAAACAACCTATTAATTTCTAATTTTCATAAAATTAAAAATTAATTATTAATTTTAAAATTACATTAATTTTAAAATTTAAAAGGATAATTGATAGACTTAGGATTATCATAAAACTTTGCAGTGATTGGGTTGGTTGGTATCAAGGATTCTGCGAAACTTCCTCTAATGTGACAACGGTTGCCACCAACGATAAGAGTCTCCTACTGCTGCCCATCACCATCGGCCAGCCACCGCCGACATCAATTTTCCGGTGATGTCGCCTAAACAATTCCGACAGCATTGTGAGTAATCATTAATTGGCGACGCCAGCGTCAAAAATCCAAATTTCGGTGATGGCACCAGTATTCTAAAAGAATTCATATTTCTTTTATTTCTCCTCCATCATTCATCGCATGCGTTCTTCATCTTCTCGCGATCGAAATAATTACAATAAATATTCAAAATAAAATTAAAAAATTACTACTCCCAAAAACGGCTTACACAAGTTCTAAGAAAAAATTAAAAGAATAAAGCCTAACCCAATAATCATCATATAATTAACGATCCATTATTTTTCATACATTCAAAAAACCTAACCATTTACTCATTCATATATATCTCATGTTATATAAATAATGCAAGAAAACTCACACAACATTTAACATATTAAATATATGATGACCGGTCAACTACCACTTGTTGGTCATCGCGACGAGTGCGAGGCGGAAACATGTGGTGCGTGACTATTTAAAAAATTAAACTTTTAATAAAGATCAATATTTTAATAAAACAAAACTTGCGCATCGCTACGATAATCAAATAAAAACTTTTTATTGAAAACTCTTCTTCAATCAGTCAAGATCCATTATATATTTATACATTAAATCTACAACATACAAGGTTAGGAATAATATACCTCTTGTAGTCTATATCAAACGTCCTTGCAAAACTGATTGATCATATGTCCCATAAAATTGTCTCAACAATCAGTAAACTCCGAGATCTTAAACTTCGAGATCCACCCCAAGATCTTCCAAGTCAATCCTCAATGCATTAGGACGTCTGTGAGCACGTACAATATTTGAAGACACTTTTTTCTGTCTCTAGATGTACACAACACATGAGATATATAGATTTACTGAGAATGAGTTAAATGAGGCGATTCTCTAAAAGAACGCGATGATTATTCATTTAGAGATTTGATTAATTTTTAATTGTAGAGAAAAATTACTCTAACACTAACTGTGTTCGCAATTCGATTCTTGATTGATCAACTGATGAACTTATTTATCAATTGAGGTCATTATAATAATATAAGTATCTTTTCTAGATAATGGTGTATCAGATATTAAAGGATAATTAAAATTTAATATTTAATTTCAAATTGCCCAATACAGTAATGCCCATTGTATAATGGTGCACAACTGTAATGCCACACCACGCTGCAGTTGGCGTAAACCATCACAGTTCCGAGTGGCACTACAACAGTCCATGGTGATATATGATTCCTAATCATTGATCGACATGTGGTAATTACTGTAAATTAAATATTTATCTTAATTAGATACATATCTAGATGTTAGTTAATTCAAAATTAACATATATGATTATCCCTATCAACTAAATTATCTATTATTTCACAAATAACAGATTTAGTTGATTCAAATTATTATCTAATAATAATTTAATTATCTAATTTTATAAATTAGATATAATGTATCACTTATTGATAATTGAAAAATAATTGATAATTATTCACACACACACACACACACATATTTCCAAAAATTATATTTATATATATAAATAATTCAATTAATTAATGACACATAATTATCTCATAATTATGTACTTGCCCCAGAATAAAAATTCCTTCACAAGTTAGTCCTTTTCTCAAGTTCTGAAATATACGCACCCTAGGTTGCGTAGTGTAGAGGTGACTTGGGAACCATGGATGTATAATTCTAAGCTCTAATAAACTAGATTATTAATTAAACTATTTAATTAAATAATTTTATTTATTAATTCTTCTCCATTATAAATATGGAATTGAACTCTTAGTGATTATAGAATGTATTTACAGAGTATCTCATGTAGTCCACTGATATAATTCATTTCATATAGTTATGACCTCTAATTATTGGTTCATAAACTAGAGCTGGTCAAAATGATCGTTTTATCACTCTAAATACATTTTGATCCTTAAGTACCATTAATCCACCAGTGAATGACTAATTTATAATCTTATTATAAATTTGAGCTCAATAACCATGCAGTTGCAGAATTAACACTTAAGAAAACCAATATACGATCTGTTAGAAAAGCTTGGATTCTAAATCTTGCATGATCATGTTCCCAATAGTTTACATCACTGAATCTCCAAAACAAAAGTCAATTGCCTGTTTTACAAACAAACTATAACGAGTGAATCAAAAGATCCAGCAGATATGCATAGAAGTTCATGACTACTTAATATTCAAACTGATTTACATATGATCATGGAATTGATAAATATATTAATTCACATCGGCCTAGTCATATATAATTTCATTATACAAAGTACCTTCATTATTATGTCTATATACATCTATGATCTGGATCTTGATCACACACATTTATAATGTCTAATGAACTGTACTAGCAACCATTCATTAATGATTACATACTTCACTATGTTGCTGATAATTTTATTCATTATTTATGATCTTAATTCTCTGGTACTAATACAAGGTCATAGTCTCGTTAATGAATATGAAATTTTCTGATATGTATATAAATTATTCAACAATAATTTAAAAGAACAATTATAAAAAAATGTAATCTTCATTAAATTTCATATCAAAATGTCAATACATATGTTTTGAGGGCATAACACCCAACAATATGGCCCTTTCCACGTTGGTCCGAGCTTTCCCTCTGTCTGGAAGATCTTTTTTAAAACCAGGACTCCTTTCTGAAATTCTCGCTTCCGCACCTTTTTTTGGAAGTAATATTTCTTCTTCTGGTTATAATGGGCCATTCAGTCGTCGTTCTTCCAGCTCATGTAGGTTATTTTTTAGGAATCATTTGTTTGGTTGTTCGCTCAATCTTGATCTTATAGTGGGGTTTCTGAGTTCAAAACGAATCACTGCTTCTGCTCCATGTGCTAGAGCGAATGATGTTTCACCCGTTGTTTCTCTAGGGGCTGTTCTATATGCCCTTAATACAGCTGGTAATTCTTCAACCCACTTTCCTTTGGTTGACTCTAGTCATTTCTTTAAATTGTCAAGTATAATTTAGTTCGACCTTTCAGCTTGTCTGTTTCCCTGGGGATTGTAGGATATGGAGAATTAGTTGATGATTTTCATGTCTCCACAAAATTTTTTGGCCATTCCACGCCTTATGACCGGGTTATGGTTATCTTTGAAAAGTAAAGTTAATTAAATATGATGAGTCCATTGTCAGATATGAGAACCCGGGGAATTCCATATCGGCATACTATGTTTTTTCACAGAAACCTTTTCACCTCTTCTTCACAATTTTTGGCGAAAGCTTCAGACTCAATCCATTTGCTGAAGTAATTTGGCGAAAGTGTTTACCTCTTCTTCACGAATTCTGGCGAAAGCTTCAGCCTGAATCCATTTGGTGAAGTAATCTATTACGACCAATAAGAAGCATTTCTGATCGGGTGCTATGGGGAGCGGTCAAACAATGTCTATCGCTCAGTGCATGAACGGCCAAGGACTCGTTACAATTTTTAGCTCTCCTGATGCCATCTCGACCACGGGTGCAAAGCGCTGACACTTATCATATTTCTTAGCATACTACTCAGCCTCTTAGTGCATCTTTGACTAATAGTACCCTTCATTTATCACTTTATGCGCTAAAGATATGCCCTTAGTGTGATTTCCACATACCCATTCGTCAATTTCAGCTGACAGATATTTGGCTTCCTTCTCCCACAGACGCTTTAGGTACTAACCTGCAAAAGATTTCTTATACAACAGTTCATTTACCAATGTATACCTGGCACTCTGTTGTTGAACCTTCCAGGCGAGGAGCTTATCTTTTGGGAGTATTCCTTCCTTTAGATAACAGATTATGTTGTTCTACTAACTGGGTTCTCCTTCTACTTCGATGTCAATTACGCCGTTCCACGGGAGTGAGGTACTCGGCCTCTCCAGAAATTCAATGGGAACGTTCATTTTGTACGAAAATCATAATGATGATCCCAGGTTTACCAGTGCGTCAACGTGCCATTCTCAGTTCTCATAATCTGTTGGATTTGGTAGCCTTTCAACGTGCTTAGGAGGTCATTTGCCTGTTGTAGGTTGTTTATCATCCTTTTATCTTTTTCTACGTATTCCCCTATGACCAATTTCACGATTAACATGGAATCACAAAACATCTTTACCTCTCTTACCTCATATTCCCGTAGCAGAGTCACGCCCACTACTAGTGGTTCATACTTCACTTCATTATTTGATGCGTTGAATCTGAAGGAGATGGAATGCTCCAACTTTTCTCCAAAGGGGGTCTATGTCACCACCCCTGCTCCCGCTCCTTTGTTATTTAAAGCACCATCAAAGAATAATCTCAAAGGCCCGTTCTTAATTTCTTCGTGAGGTCCCCTTTCGAATTCTCCTTCAGTGAAGTCTGCAATGAAGTCTTCTAGTGCATGCCCTTGGATTGAGGTTCTGGGCTCGTAATAAATGTCATACTGACTTAGCTTAATAGTCCACTTCTCCATTCTTCTGCTTCTCTCTGGAGAGTGCATGAGACTCTTGACAGGTGAATTTGTCAACACTCTGATGCTATGTGCCTGAAAATAGGGTCTTAGTTTTCGTGCAGCGGTTACAATGGCCAACACATACTTTTCCATCCGTTTATATCTCACCTCGGCCGCTACAAGACTTTCACTAATGAAGTACACGAGCTTCTATTATTTTCCTCCTCCATGATGAGTACGTCACTGATGATGACTGTTGAAAAGTTAACGTACAGCAGGAGTTGTTCATCCAGTACCAGCTAAGAGAGTAAAGGTGGGGTTGTCAGATATTCCTTAATTCTACTGAAAGTTTCTTCATATTCCTTGTTCCACCCGTCTATAGAACTCTTTCTCAACTTTTTGAAAAATGATTTTCATCTGTTTGTAGATCTCTTTCTCAACTTTTTTGAAAAATGATTTTCATCTATAGAACTCTTTCTCAACTTTTTCATTTGTTTAGGGCGGCCAACATTCTCATTAACCCTTGTATTTCTTTTCAGTTTCACGGAGATTTCATCGCCATAATTGCCTTTACTTGGTGCAGGTTTACTTTGATTCCCTGTTGTGTTACTAGGTGCCCGAGGAATTTTTCCTCAGCTACCCCGAATGTTCACTTTTCCAGATTCAGCTTCATTGAGTTTTCTCTTAGAACTGTAAAGGCATATTTGAGATCTCGAATATGGTCTCCTTATTCCGGGATTTTGTCCAGCATGTCGTCTACATAGACTTCCACACTTTTCCTTGTCTGTTTATGGAAGACTTTGTTCACTAGTCTTTGATAGGTAGCACCTGTATTTTTTAGTCCAAACAACATAACCTTATAACAGTAGGTAGTGTGTTCAGAAAATGTTCCAACCTGAGAGCTCAAGTTGGAACATTTTCACCTGATTGTATCTGGAGTAAGCATCCATGAAGCTGAGTGACTCGTGTCCTGAAGTGGCATCAACTATCTGATCTATCCTTGGCAGCATATATACATCTTTGGAGCAAGCTTTATTTAAATCAGTGAAGTCCACACATATTCTCCATTTACCACTTTTCTTCCATATCATCACCACGTTAGCTAACCATTTTATATATTCCACCACCCAAATGAAACCGGCTGTCAGGAGCATTTCAACTTGTTCCTTGATTACACGATTCCGCTCCAGGGTAAAACTCATCTTCCTCTACTTTACTAGCTTTACAGCGGGATCCATATTCAACTTATGACAGATGATATCTTCAGGGATGCCCGACATCTCATGTGTCGTAGTTGTGAACACATCCTTGTTTTCCCTCAAGAATTTCACCAACTTTTCTCTTCCATTCTTCCCGAGACGGGTACCAACATTTATCATCTTTTGAGTTCCTTTCTCCAAGCATCTGTCTCCCATGCCTCATACCTCGAGCTGTCTTCCTGTGATTGCTATAAATCCACAGTTCACTTACCTTCTTCCTCTTATGTTGCCATCTTCTTAACGGATTCTATAGCAGTCACGAAGCAGATGTGGGCATCAGCTTGATCTCCTTTTATCGTTTTAACCCTCTTTGATGTCAAGTACTTTAGTACTTGGTAGAAAGTTGAAGGGACGACTTTCATTTTGTGGAGCCAGGTTCTTTCAAGATAGCGTTATACGAGGATGATATGCCCAGTATCATGAACTCTATCATATAGTTTAAGGGGTCTGCATTCACTGGGAGGACAAGGGTTCCCTCTAAGTAGCTGAGGGCACTGTTGAAGACTATCAATGGTTGTGAAGTTTTTTGCAGCTCATGTTCTCCAATCGACATTTTTTAAGCTTGCTCGGTATAAAATATTTATTGCACTCTCATCATCCACCAGGACTTTCCTTAGCAAGCAGTTACTAGTGGCGGGTTCCCGCTAACACTTGGGGGTTCTTCTTGGCATTTTTTCGGCAATGGCTTTTTTCAGTAGCCCTTTCTTTCCTTTCTCATCGTCCCTTCATGTTCTGTAAGTACAATATTCATGTCGAGGATACAAAAGAGATGTTTCCCATCATCTCTCTTACCCCCCCCCCCCCCCCCCCCNCCCCCCCCCCCGTGATTGTCCTTTTTTGTTCCCCGTTTCTGTTCTTTTTTCACGACCCATCCTTGATCAGTTGTTCGATGTAGTCCTTAATTTGGAAATAATCCCTTGTGTAATGCCCACTACTCTTGTGAAATGAGCAGTACTTTTCCTTATCCATGTACCTTGGTTCTTTTGTAAGCGGAGCCAGTATCTTGTGCCAAGGCTTGTCTTTGATCATATCCAGGATCTGGTTCACTGGTATAGTCAACGGGGTATAGAATTTATCTCTCAGATGTACCCTGTCTGAGTCCCACCTTCGATATCCCATTATCTTGTGCTCATCACTTCTCTTATCTTCTCTTTCAATTCTGTTAGACTTTTTCCATTCGGCGGCCTTCAACATGCTTCTTTTCTCTTCCTCCAGAGTAATGTAGGCTTGCACCTGCTCGAAGGTTTCTGCAATGGATATCGGCTTCATTTTAGATAGATCTTCTTCGCAAGGGTGAGTTCGGATCTAACCCCCGTATAAAAGCCAGTAGGGAAACTCGATCATCGTAGCTCTCGACTTTTACCATTTCATCCTTAAATCTGTCGGTGTATTACCGTAGAGACTCCCCTCTCTTGGTTGAAATTTTCAAGAGATATTATGTGTCCTCCATGACCGCTCAATAGGTAGAGTACTGTTCTAGGAAGATAGAAGACATAATAACAAAATTAGTAATCGAATGCATAGGAAGGGAATATTACCATTTCAGATTTGTCTCATCCAGGCTGGTAGGGAACATTATGCACAGCCGCTTATCCTCATGTTGATATAGCGCCATTACTTGTATTTATCACCATAAATGGTCTATAAAGTCTATTTTTCCTTCGTAACATTTAAATTTGTGGACCACAAATTTTCTTGGTACAGGTGCCGTCAAGATCTCAGGGCTTAATGGGGTACGAGTGAGGAATTTGAGGTCTGTCTTTCCCATACTTTTCAAGTTTCTCATTTCCATCATTTTTTGGTCCAATAATTCCTCCACCGCCTTTTTTGGTATGACCCAGGACTAGCGAGCTTCTCCTGTAGCCTCACTCATGTGGTTTTGGGATCAGACTTCTACCTCCTCTTATCGTATGTTCCTATTGTCCTCGTGATTTTCTTGTCTTACATCTTACCTGTTGCCCTGGATTAGATTCTGCATTCCTTTTTATTCGTCCTTTGACTGACTTCAACACATGTCTTTGCTAGCTTTTGTTGAAGCGTGTTAATTTGGTCCTGCATAGTCTGACATGCATTGTGCAGTGCCTCCGTGTTTCTCCTCTTCATTTTCTGCATTCTGTTCAGGATTGTCTGTAGTATTTCTGTCGTCAGAGTATGTTGATCCACATGATCGTCTTCATTTTTTATCTTGTTGTCTTCATTTTGAGCCGTGTTTATCTAGTTCTGGGCATGTTTAGTATTTTTGGGGTGGGTTTCTCGAGTTTTTCTTTCTCCTCTCAATAAAAAGCATCAAATGTAAATGATTTTTCCTCCACACCAATAGAATCTTGTTACTAATTAGTGAGAGATGATCAAGAGATTAGAGAGTGAGAGAAAGAGAGAGAGATTAGATACAAAAGATAAAAGATAAAGTAGATAGAATGGATAATTATCCTTTTGAATTCGAAATCCAAAAGATAAAAGGATAAAATAGATAATTATATTTTGAATTCAAAATTTAAATTATAAATAGATAAAATTAGATAATTGACTTTTGAATTTTAATTATCTTTTATCCATTTTAAATCCAAAATTAAAAATTTTAAACCCTAATTGTCATCGCTAATTGTTATCGCATAAGGTTTCCTAAACCCTAATTGTTATCGCTTAGGGTTTCACAAACTTTAGTCACCACACAGGGCACAAAAGTGGATAGCAGGAGATGGCACGGCACGGCGGCAGCGGCGTAGGTGACCGGCGATGGCAGCGGAGGTGGCAACGATGACAGCGATATCGACGATGACTTTTTGAGGCCCAACGGATTACATTAAATCCTATGCCTCAATTTCTGCATACATCAATTCTATAATTGAAAAATAAAATGCTTAGAGTCAATAAATCGGGATCCATTCATGAAACACATTCAAAAAAAATTTCTACCACACAAAAATATATGAATATAACAACATAGATACATACATTTAATCACAGAATATGCATAATCAAGAAATCAAGGCTTTGATATACCAATTGTTAGATTGAGTTTTAAAATTTTGAGAAAAAAATCATTGAACCACGAACGGTTCATGGGCGGAATATAAAAAAATTTTACATCAACCAATTTAATCATATTAAATATTAAAACCATACATTCGATTATGCATACAAACTTAAACGTATCCAAAAGATGTATAAATGATTTATACCTTTTCGTTGTATCGGAGACTTTCCAAATTGGTGGAATCGTATTAATCGTCTCGCGTTCTTCGTTCTTTGTAGAACTCGAATCAGTCTTCACACCAACAACCACTCGTAGGATTCAGAAGTATATCTTGCAAGGACGTCGTTAGGAACTGAGTGTGGGCTTTCAAAATAACTAAGAAAGAAAAATCAAAATCTCCTTTTCCTCTAGTGATTTCAGCGGCAATAGTAGGATGAGGAGAGAGAAACATTTTTATGCTCTGTGTGATTAGGGTTGTGTCAACACACTTAGGGAGGCAAACCTAATGTCATCCTATATATATGTTTATGAAATTTGTACATATACCTCTATATGTCAAAGTGCCAGAAATTCACCCTTATACTATTAGCGTGCCAAAAATTGCATCTTCTATTAAAGGAAATATTGTGTCCAAATTCATCAATCCAAAATTGATAAATTTAAATCGATCTCCATCAATTAATTAATTTCTCTTATTTACTAATTATTAGATAATTAGAAAATAATAAATTAATTTGAACATCAATTAATTACACTTCACTAATTAAGTGACAACACTCATCACACATGTGTAAAGGAATATATATCTTGACCCCAAAACACATTTTGTTCCAGCTCATGTTGCTTTCTTCTATTCATGTCCTCATGAGTTACTCCTAAAATCAAATGGACCCACATGAATAAAGGTATAGGATTCAAAAACCCGGTGAATTTATCTTTATAAATTCCCGACCTATTTAATTTTGACATCGTACGACTCCACTATTAGGTCCGATGTCGAATCAGCTTTCGATTCATGCGCGCTATATTTTCTGTTAGTGTAAATAAACACTTTTATTTGCATGAATATCAGTAACAAGTTAGATGTGTAAAATTACTATTTTACCCCTATTGTTATTATTCTTCTATAACTTTTTTATTGATTGTGAATAAAAAAGACATAATAGTGAATTGTCTTGTATAATTTCCCATGCCTTATTCAATGATACATTTTATCGAGTACCTCACCAAGTTAATTTATTCTCACACTCATCAATAAAGCATAAGGTGATATTGTTGCATTTTGCAATCTAACCATGAATTTTCATATTTGTGAATCATGCAACTCCAACATAATTGAATCACGATCCCAACAGCCGAGGTACTGTCCGTCAATTTGAACTCACTCTTTTGACGTATCAAAGATCGTAACGAACTAGGTCAAGTTTCGTATTCACCTCAGGATTAAGGTAATTATAAAAATACCTTTAAAGTGTAACAATTAGATTTAGAGCTAGATAAACGATTTTACTCTAAACTAATTTGTTACTGGTATATTCACCATGTTCGACAACATATCTAGGCCAACCGTTAGAGTCTCCACTCCCACGCCCCTAAGACTGACATCCTTTAGTTCAACCTAACAGTCGTAATCAGACTCGATTGCCAATCAATCATAAGACTATGAATAACATTCTGAACTATTTTAGAAAAGTTTTTCTAGAAGACCCCTCAATCTTTACTCTTCTTACGTTGATAATAGTTCCATAACTTGAGTAAATTATAAACATACTTCGAATAATAGAAAAACTTTCATTCATTCATAAAATTCAGTAATCCAAAATGTAAGAGAAATAACTAAATACTCATAAACAGTGATTGCACCCTACTTTACCGACATAATTCTAACAATCTCCCACTTAGACTAAAGTAGGCGTGTACAATCTCGTATCCCCATGCCCTTCAGATGACCAAAAAACACTATATTGCTTAAAGTTTTCGTGAATGGATCAGTCAGCTTGTTGACTGTCAATTTTTGTGTTACTACAACATCTCCACGCTGAACAATTTCTCTTATCAGGTGATATTTACGCTCTATATGTTTGGATCCTTGGTTCCTTCGAATTCGCTACAGCCTCACTGTTATCACAATAAAATGTCATGGGCTTGTCAACTTCTAAAAACACTCCCAAAGTGTTTCAAAACTTTCTAAGCCATGCAACCTCCTTAGTAGTTTCATAAACTGCCACATATTCAACATCCATGGTAGAATCAGCAATGCAAGATTGATTGATGCTTCTCCATATAACTACTCCACCATTCAAGATGAATACGGATCCTGAAGTAGACCTCCTAGAATACTTCCTTTTAGGATGAATTCAGGTCAGTACCTGAATTGTAGTTCCTTCTTCTCCTAAGATACTTAGGGATATGCTTGACAATATTCCAATGCCCGATTCCTGGATTAGATTGAGAACGACTCACCACGCCCAGCGCGTAGCAAATGTTTGGCCTAGTGCAAAACATCACGTACATGAGACTTCCTACGGCTGAGGCATAGGGAATATTTCCCATGTCTTCCTCTTCTTGAGGAGTCTTGGGAGACTGCTCCTTGGAGAGGCTGACTTCATACCTGAAAGGAAGATATCCCTTCTTGGAGTCTTGGATATTGAAGTGATCCATCACCTTATTAATATAAGAAGCATGAGACAGATCTAGTTGTTTGTTCTTCCGATCCTAAAAGATCTTAATACCTAGGACAAAGGCAGCTTCTCCAAAATCCTTCATATAAAATTACTTTGAAAGTCAAATCTTGACTTCAAATAATTTTTCTACATCATTCTCAATTAGTAGAATATCATCTACGTACAAGACTAGAAAAACCATTTTTCCTTTGTATATTAGACTATACACACATGGTTCGTCCACTAACTATTCAAAATCAAAGTTCTTGACAGTTTTGTCGAATCAAATATTCCACGACCATGATACTTGCTTAAGTCTATAAATGGACTTCAACAGATCACAATATTTTCCCTCTTAGTCTTTCTCTATAAATCTGTCTGGTTGAGCCATATAAATGTGCTCTTCAAGATTGTCATTCAGAAAAGCAGTCTTGACTTTCATATACCAGATTTCATAATCGAGGACATCAGAAATTGACAGGAGGATTCAGAAGGATTTAAGCATGGCTACTAGCGAGAAGTTATCCTCATAGTCTATACATTCCTTTTGAGTGTAGCTCTTGGCTACTAGCCTAGCTTGGAATATCTCCACATTCCCATTCGGACCTCACTTTTTCTTATAGATTTTACACCCTACAAGTTTTACCCCTTCAGGAGGATCTACAAGTTTCCAGACTTCGTTCGAGTACATTGAATATATCTCAACGTTTATGTATTCTTGCCATATGTTTGCTTCAGGACCATCTATGACCTTTAAGTAGGAGACAGGTTCATCATGATCCTTATCTGAGACTGCTATTAAGACATCTCCATAAGACATGTACCTGTCAGGATGTCTCACAACCCTCCCACTACGTCGAGGCTCCATAGGCTCTCCCCCCACCCGTGGTTCTTCCATTATTAAATCAGAAACAATTCCTGATTGGGGAGTCAATGTCCTCTCACTCAATAATTCCTCTAGCAAAAGAATGTTTCTCGACATCACACTTCTTATATAGTCTTCTTTAAGAAAATGTGCATTCATGCTTACAAATATTTTCTTGCCAACCGAACTATAAAAGACATACCCTTCATTCCATTAGGACATCCTACAAACATGTATAATTATGATTGACTGACCAACGTCTGTATTCTATTTCAGAACATGTGCTGGGCACCTCCATATTCTGTAGTGGTTAATGGACGACTTTCATCCATTCCATCTTTCATATGGCATGCCAGGCACCATCTTTGATGAAACTTGGTTCAAAATGTATGTTGTTGTTTCCAATGCATATCCCTAGAATGAATCTAGAATGGATGAGTAACTCATCGTGGATCTAACCATATCCATCAGAGTTTTATTTCTTCTCTCTAACACACCATTCTGTTCTGGAGTGTCAGATGCTGTAAGGTGAGAAAAAATACATTCTTTCTTAAGAAAGTCTTCAAACTCTCCTAGCAAGTATTCTCCAGCACGATTAGATCGTAGCGTTTTGATTTATTTTTTTAATTTATTTACGACCATAGCCTTGTATTCTTTGAAATTTTCAAAGGTTTCAGACTTTTGGTGCATTAGATAAACATGTAACAAATATGAGTAGTCATCAATGAAAGTTACAAAATATTTATAACCTCCTCTTGCTTGGATATTCAATTACCCACATACCTCAGTATGTACGAGTTCAAGGCATTGAGTGGCTCTTTCACCCTTCGTTGAAAAGGGTCTCTTAGTCATTTTACCTTCTATATAAGATTCACATGTGGGTAGTGATCCCACACTTTAATTTTGCAATGGACCATCCTTTTTAAGTCTTTGGACCTATCCTGTGTTTCTTTTTAGCACTAGAGGTGAAAGGCTTGCTTTCAGTAAAGTTCACCTCTTCAGTCTTCCTCTTACCCTTCAGAAACAGGGTCTTAGCAGCTTGCAGTTCCTTCATCAGGCCAGGATGTGAGTACCTCAACTTATTCATCGAGTAATTTAAGTTTGAAGTTTTCAAAAGTGTCAGGTAAAGTCTCAAGGATCATATCAACTTATGTCTCGCCATCTATTTCAGCACTCATGATCTCTATCGCATTCTGATACTAATGATCGACATCATATGTTCTCTGACAGGAGTTCCAGGTTTCACCTTGTAGTTCATGAAGTTTTGCATAGTAGCCTGTTTTGCTTGATGGCCACGATCTCCCAACATTTAAGTGATGTTCAACATCATATCAGCGACAGTTTCTATGTTCTGATGCTGTTGTTGCAACACATTGTTAATAGAAGCCAAGATGTAACATCTGACGATCTCATCAGAATGCAGTCAAGAAGCATAAGCATCATTTTTCTCTTGAGTCGATTCAGCAATAGGCTCAAGGGGACAAGGGGTGGTGAGCACGAACTTGTACTTTTCTACCGTCAGCACGATATCAAGATTACATTTCCAATCCACGTAATTTTTACCAGTAAGTTTGTTCGCGTTTAAGATAGTTGAGAGAGGGGATATCGACATGATTACTGAAAAGAATAAATAAGGCGGTGTAAATAAATATAAATTATTTAGGAAAGTATGATACATGATGCACATACTTAAATATTTAAAAATTCAATAAAGAATATTTCTTCCATGATGTTATGATCAACAATGATAGCTTGTCTCATCTCAGGACAATGTCCAAGCTACCTCTTATCATTTCGAGACTCCTCTCGTTTGGTTAATGCTTCTCAAGATGTCACTACATTTAGCTCAACCAATCATCAATGGTTTTGGTCACCTTAGCCCCATTGACTAGCCCCTATGATGGATTCCAATGTGCTTCGGTCTAAGTGTTTAACCAACGAATCGACTTTAAAGATTGTCATGAACTAACCATCCATCTATGGACGCTCATACCTCACCACTTCCTTTACAAGCTTTAGTTTTCTAAGTAACTCGATGACTCAAAGCGACATGATTCTCAAGTTTCTCCCACTGAAGAGAGAACCACTAGGGCGACTCTAAATAATTCCTCGTGCCACGATCAAGTTCACGTTGAGGACCTTGAGAATGTTTCAATGTAACCGACCCACCCACTTAGTTTTTGGAAAAATGGATTTTTTGTTGTTTTTTCAAAAATTATAACTTTTTATTAATTTGGAAAAAACTAGTTTCGAAAATTATAAACTTTTATAAAAATGAAATCTCTATTTAAAATTTATAACTTTTATAATATTCTCATTGTACTTAAATTATAACTCATTATAAATTAAACTACAATGATACATGTACATGCTACATGGCATTTTGATATTTACATGTCCATATTTCTATATGGCATGTTATATGATGATGCGAGTTTAATAATAAATCATCCATTTAAAATTAACCTTCATATTGGCTCGTTTAAATAATAGTCTTCATGGTGTCTGTAATAGTCTATTTGTCTTTTAGGAAGTTCCACCAATTTTGCAACTCTTTACAACAGTGCAGTCTCAATTTCAAAATTCAAAATTTTGATCATAACCCTTTAATTAAAGAAAACTATTTTTCTAAATAAATAATCTCTTTAAAATCTTTTTTTTAATATTTAGAATACAAAAGATAAAAGATAAATAGATAATTTATTATCTTTTAAATTCAAAATTTAAAAGATAAAGTAGATAAATGGATAATTTTCCTTTTGAATTCAAAATCCAAAAGATAAAAGGATAAAATAGATCATTATCTTTTGAATTAAAAATTCAAATGATAAATAAATAAAATTAGATAATTATCTTTTGAATTTTAATTATCTTTTATCCGTTTAAAATCTAAAATTTTAAAGATAAAATATGAGCTTAGGGTTTTTGCTAAACATCATAGGGTTCCCTAAACTCCCTAATTGTTATCGTTTAGGTTTTCACAAACCCTAGTCACCACGCAAGGAACGGTAGTGGACAGCAGGAGACGACACGGCACGGTGGCGAGTGGCGGCAGTGACCGGTGATGACAGTGATTTTGACGACAAATTTTTTAGGCAGCGTCGGATTACATGGAATTTAAAAAATATATAATTTTTGCAAATAAATAAATTTCATATAATCGTATGACTCAATTTTAGTGTACATCAATTATATAATTGAGAAAGAAAACACCTAGAGTCAATAGGTATGAATACATTCATAAAACACATTCAAAACAAATTTTGAATCTAGCATACAAAAATATGCCAATATAACAACATCGAACGATACAAACGTTTAATAATAGAATATGCATAATCAATAAATCAAGGCTCTGATACCAATTGTTGGATCGGATTTTAAAAATTTGAGGAAAAATCATTGAACCATGAACGGTTCGTGGGCGGAATATAAATTTTTTTTACATAAACTAATTTAAATCATATTAAATATTAAAACCATACATCCGATTATGCATACAAAGTTAAACATATTCAAAATATGTATGAACGATTTATACCTTTTCATTGGTGGAATCCTATTAATCGTCTCACGTTCTTCGTTTTTCGAAAAACTTGAACCAGTCTTCACACCAACAACCACTAGTAGAATTCAGAAGTATATCTCGCTAGGACGTCTTTAGAAACTGAGTGTGGGCTCTCAAAATAACTAAGAAAGAAAAATCAAATTTTTCTCTTCCTCTGGTGATTTCGGTGGCAACAATAACAGGGGGAGAGAAATATATTTTCTGTTCTGTATGATTAGGGTTATGTCAACACATTTAGAAAGGCAACCCTAATGTCATCTCTTATATATGTTTATAGAATTTTCACATATACTCCTATATTCCAAATTGATAAGAATTCACCCTCATATTATTAGCTTGCCAAAAATTGCATCTCCAAAAGTCAATATTGTGTCCAAATTCATCAATTCAAAATTTAAAATTCAAAATTGATCTCCATCAATTAATTTCTCTTCTTTACTAATTATCTAATCATTAGAAAATAATAAATTAATTTGAACATCAATTAATTACTCTTCATTAATTAAGTGACAACACTCATTACATGTGGATTCAGGAAATACATCTTAACCCCAAAACACATTTTTGTCCAACTGATGTTGTTTCTTCTATTCATGTCCTCATGAACTACTCCTGAGACTTAATGGGCCCACATGAATAAAGCTATAGGATTCAAATATCCAGTGAATTTATCTCTATAAATTTCTGACCAATTTTATCATGACATCGTACGACTCCACTATTGTTCTAATGCCGAATCAACTCTCGATTCATGCACGCTACATTTTCTGTTGGTGAAGATAAACACTTTTATTTCATGGTTCACATAATATTTTAACATACCACCCTTCATGAATATTAGTAACAAGAGAGAGATATAAAATTGCCATTTTACCCCTCTTGTTATTATTTTCTTAACTCATTTATTGACTGTAAATAAGAAAAATATAATAGTGAATTGTCTCATACAATTCCCCTTCTCTCATTCAATGATACATTTCATCGAGTACCTGACCAAGTTAATTTATTCATACATCTATCAATAAAACATAAAGTGATATTGTTGCATTTTACAATTTAAACACAAAATTTCATATCTGTGAATCACGCAACTCCAATATAGTTGAATCACGATCCCAACAACTGAGATATTGTTCGACAATTCGAACTCACTCATTTGATGTATCAAAAATCGTAATGAACTAGGTCAAGTTTCGTATTTGCCTCAGGATTAAGGTAATTATGAAAATATCCTTAAGGTGTAACATGTAGATTTGAAACTAGATAAACAATTTTACTCCAAACTTATTAGTTACCGGTCTATCCAGCATGTTTCATAACATGTCTAGGTCAATCGTTAGAGTCTTCACTCATATGCCACAAGACCGACATCATTTTCTTCAACCTAACAGTCATAATCGGACTTGATTGCGCAATCGATCCTAAGACTGCAAATAACATTCTGAACTATTTCAAAAGAGTTTGTCTAGAAGACCATTCATTCTTTATTCTTTTTACGTTGACAATAATTCCATACTTGAGTAAATTATAAACACACATTAATTAATAGAAAAACTTTCATTCATTCATTCATTCATAATCTAAAATGTCAGAGAAATAACTAAATACTCATAAATAGCTATTACACCATGTTTTATTAATATAATTTCAACAGGTGAGTCACGATGATGGTGTCGGGAAGGGGAAGGAGAAGGGAAAATTTAGGGATTTAGGTTTTTTTAGTTTTTAGTGTAAATTAGTTTATTTAGTATTTTTTAGTTATTAATAATTTTAATTTGAGTTTTAATTTAATTAAAAAAATCTATTAGTTTTTATCAGAAGTTAGTGAAGAGGGGTATTTTCTGAAATGCCCCTGAGATAAACCGCCGAGAATATTTTTTCGAATGTGTGTCATTGCTGCACGCCAATTTTTTTGTATACATTAAAAAAATTATGTATTTACATCCCTTAAATAACTTATTGACATCTCGTATAAAAAATGATTTCTTATTTTAGTAATTAATTTATTGACGTAACTAATTTATTGACTTAATTAGTTTATTGATGTAACTAATTTATTAATTTATTTAATTTATTTACATAACTAATATATATTACGCAGGATAAATGAACATGACTGATTTTTTGACACTATTGTTCATGTTTTAACTGGCATTGCATGTAATGATTAAATTGTGGCAGCTAATGCTTGCGCAATATTTTTTTAATAAAAATGGGGCTGCTTGCATTCTCATTGCTTTGAGAGTTTGCATTCTGATTGTTGCGTGAGCTTTTGGCTGGCGCGACAATCAATAAAATTGCGTTGTTTTGAGAATTTGCATTCTGATTGTTGCCTGAGCTTTTGGCTGGCGCAACAATCAATAAAATTGCGCCAACTTTAATATATATATAATAAATAATTGATTGCGCCAACTTTAATATATATAATAAATAAGAGTTGCTTTACGCAACCCAAGGTGTAATAGTAAAAAAATATATAAATACGCAAGAACAAAAGGTCGTGAGATAATTTCATATTCAAGATTCACCAGCAAAAAAAAAACAGTAATTCTTTGCTAAAAAAAATTATCCGCCGATTTTCTGACCATGAGTATTGAATCATGTAATTTTCACTAGCCAAAATGACCAGCGCCAAATTAGAATGTTAGTTGCATGACTTAAGTGCACTGTCGATCTCACTTGTTTATGTTGTGTGACATCTAACTCGGTGGAAAAATTAGAAAATAGGATCACTTTTTATTGTTTTAAAAAATAATTCAAAAATTGTTTATTTGTATAAATGATCGATTTTCATTTCTTCTTTCTCTTTTCGTGTCTGCATCTTTCTTCTCTCACTTAATGTTTGCATATTTCTTATCTCCCTTTATCTCAACATCTTTCTTCTTTCTCTTCGCCTTCGTCTCCCCCCTTCGTCTTTACTTCTTTCTTCTATGTCTCTTTCTTCTTCATTCGACTTCTCCCTTCGTGATCTGTTTTTAGGTCTCGTGATCTATTTTTTTGTTTGATGTGTTTTTTATTTTATGGATTTATCATCAATTTGTTATATAATTACACCCGTAATTATACTTATCATTATATCATCTATAGACGTATGATATACTCAAATACCTTCAAAAATACTCATTACCTATAAATTTTTTGAAAGATTTTTCAAATAATATTTGTTGATGGAGTTGTATTAATATTATCACTCATATACTCAAAGAATTATTTTTTTTAATGACTATTATCGAAATAAACTTTCATATGTGATGGAAGAGTTTATTGTTATTTTTATAGATTTTATTTAGATTTTTTATGTTTTTATTTTGGAAATAATAGATTGAAGGGAAGTTACTGTATTTAACCATTTTCAAGGAATTTTGATCGGTGTGGTTGAGTTAAAACGGTTATGGTATGTTTTGATTTTCAAATAATGCCAATTAATTATTTCCTAATTTCTAGTGTCTATCAATTATGCATATCAATTATATACCAATGATATACCCACAAAAATATCAAACATGTCATATATAGATGAAGGTCAATTTAATTCAAAATTATTGTCTGATTATGAAACCTGCTATTTAACTAAATCTATTGAAAACTTGCTATTTTTTAAAGCACCCCTTAAAATTGTCTATTAAATGTAAAATTTTCCAAGAGTTTACTCGATTGCATGGAGTTAAAAAATTGCAGTACGTAAAATGCAGCATTTTAAACACATGAGCGATGAAAGAAATATTGACACACCATATTATTCAAAACAATTAATAGATATTATGAAAAATTACACAGACTTCTCATGTAGTTTGATTAAATTACACAGATATCTCCTCTATATTTGATAATTACACAGACTTCGCATGTACTTCACATTCTTTAACACCAGTTACATTGAAACGGAAATGTCCAATACTCCTATCCACAATTTAATCTAAACTACCACTACCTAAGCAATTCAATGCATAACAATGCCAAACGATACTAATATAATCTAGATATATTCCTTTTCATCTAAAATTATCCAAAATCATCAAAACATCACTATTTTAATCAAAAAACCGTTTAATCAAGAGAATGACTCTAAGACAGCTATCTAAGCAGAAATAAGCACACATGCTAACAAGTAATTTCTCAGTATGATGAAAGTTTGTGCTATTTCAACGTTTCCAATTGCAATTAAGCACAACAAATTAGAAACAAGAAAAATTTCTAAGTGGGTAAAACATAAAATAAAATTGCAGAAATAATACTTACCAGAAACTCAAAACAAGCAAGAATCAAACCAAAAGGCAAAAAAAAAAATCTTCGAATTTTAAATGAAATATAGGAAAAATATATTACACGAAAGTTTAGGAAATTAACTAAACGAGGAAAACTTTGTAAAAAAAAAAAAGGGTGGCTAGCGCAGGGCTTCAGACTGGTTTGGTTCTACAGTTTGGGTAAGAAATTGGGTAAGAAGACGACGGAAAAGAGGGGCCAAATAATTACTAACCGAATCAAAACAAAACAAGAATGCAAAAATTAGCAGAACTTCACACAAGGCTAACAGCAAGAATGCAAAAATATTTAGCAGTTATTCACACAAAACTAAAAGAAAGAATGCAAAAATTAGCACAATAACTAACAGTAAAAAAAATGCGGAAGAAGACCGTGGATGGGGTGCGCGGAGCACGTGGTTGTGGGTGGGGTGCCCAGAGATCATGGTCGTGGGTGGGCTGGTGGCGGAGATCGTGGGTGATTTCTCTCCCCCGACAGTAGGGTGCTGGGATTTCGTTAGGTTGGGCGTGAGTGGGTTAGGGTTTGTGAGTGTTTTGTAGTGGATTGGGTATTTTTCAGTTTTCAATAAAAACTTAATAGAAGTGGGTGGAGAATGCTCTCAAACCATGTATATTTTGATATGATATTTAAAAAAATTATTTTTTTTATAATTATTTTTTTAAATTGTTATTGAATAATTTATATAAATATTTAAAAATTCTATATTTATTAATGAAACTATGATCTTGTATTAATACTAGAGGATTAAGATCATAGATAATAAATAAAATTGTCAATAACATATTAAAGTATGAAATATTTAATGAATGGTTACTAGTACGGCTCACTAAGCATTATGAATGCGTGTGATGTAGATCTGAATCATTGATATATATAGACACCTAAGATACTTTATATAATGAGGTTATATATGACATGACCAATGTGAATTAATATATTTATTAACGTGAAGTTTATCATAAAGATTTAATATACATCAATTCGATGATCATATGTAGATTAGTCTGAATCATGAGTAGGCAGGAACTCATATGCATGTCTACTGGATCTTTTGATCACTCGTTAGGGTTAGTTTGTTAATTAGGCTAGTGACTTTCATTTTAGAGATTCAGTGATGTGGATGACTAGGGACATGATCTTACAAGATTCAGAATCTAAGATTTCCTAATGGATCGTATATTGGTTCTCTTAAATGTTAATTCTGGAATTGAATGGTTATTGAGCTCAAATTTATAATAAGATTATAAATTAGTCATTCACTAGTGGATTAATGGTACTTAAGGATAAAGAGATAATTAGAAGGAAAAAATGGTAATTTTGATCAATTATAATTTACGAACCAATAATTGGAGGACAGAACTACATGAAATGATTATGTCAGTGGACTACATGAAAATACTCTGTAAATATATTTTATAATCTCTAATAGTGCAATTCCATATTTATAGTGGAGTAATAATAGAAAAACAAATAAGTTAGTTGATAGGGATAATCAAATATGTTAATTTTAAATTAATTGATTTTTAGATAATTATTTTATTAAAATAAATATTTAATTCACAGTAATTACCACGTGTCAATCACTGATAGGGTATTAAAAATTGACATGGATTACTGTGGTGCCACGTGGCACTACAGTAGTGAGTGTGCAACACTGTGATGCCGCATTACACTACAGTGGTGTCGTGAGGCACTTTGCTGGCTCAAGGCACACTGCAGTGGGTCCCACTGTAATTGATAATTTTATAATTAAATATTATTTCAGTTTATCCCTAAAAATTTGATACGCCATTATCTAGAATATATACATATATTATTCTAATGGCCTGGGTGGTTGGAAGAATAGGAGAGAATCAGTTGGTCAAATAATCAATTTGTCAATCAAGAGTTGAATTGAGAACACGATTGGTGTCAGAGAGATTTTCTTCTGTGATTAAACGTTAATCAAATCTCTAAAGAATAATCATCATTTTTTAGAGAATCGTCTCACTAAAGTCATTCTTAGTAAATTTTTAGATCTCATGTGTTGACAACATCTAGAGATAGAAAACGTATCTCATAATATTCTATGTACCCACACACGTCCTAGTGAGTTGATGATTGACTGGGAAGGTCGTGGTGTGGATCTTGGAGTCTAGTGATCGTTGGAACGATTTCATGGGAATGAAGGATCGATCGATTTTTGCAAGGACACTTGATATAGACTACAAGATGTATGTGATTCATAATCTTGTATGTTGTAGATTTAACTTTTAAGTATATAATGGATCGTGATTGGTTGAAAAAGAGTTTTCAATAAAAGTTTTATTTGGTTATCGTGACATGGTGCAAGTTTTATTTTATTAAAAGATTCATTTTTTTATTAAAAGTTTAATTTTTTTTAAAGGTCACGTGCCTCCACGCTTCTGCTGCAATGACCAGTATAGGTATGGGATCCCCCAGATCTTGGTATCTAACAATGAACTTCAGTTCACTGGGAGCTTGGTAAGAATATTTTGTAAAGATCTGAAAATCATGAATCGCTTCTCCACGCCTTACTACCCCCAGGGGAACGTATAAATGAAAAGATCAAACCGAGTCATACTTGATAACGTGAAGAAGTGTTTGGAATCCGTAAAAGGAAAATGGCTAGAAGAGCTACCCGCAGTCCTATGGGCATACAGAATGACCCCGAGTGAAACAACGGGAGAAACCCCATTTGCATTATCATACGGAGCATAAGCGGTCATCCCCGTAGAAATTGGAAGCCCTACCATCCAGGTCTGAAGTAAACGAACAAAAAATGGAGAGCTCTTGAAAAACGATCTCGATGATCTAGAGGGAAGAAGATAGGTGACCCTGATCAGAATGGCCTGTTACAATAAGAAAAGAAGATTTTATTTCCAGAAAAAATTTAAGGAAGCGAGAATTGAAACCAGGAGATTCTGTCCTCAAAAAAATTTTCAAAATGAAGGAAAGCTCGGGCCAACATGGGAAGGACCGTATATCATCCGTAAAATAGGAGGAAGCGGATATTACCACTTGGAGGTAGGAGAAGGAACAAAATTGCAGAAACCATGGAACACAATTCATCTGAAAAAAAAATTGTGTAAAGGATGTAAAAGACCCATTATAATGAGACATCTTTCCCGTACTTTTTTTTCTTGCAAAGACTTTCCATTTAAAAAAAAGCGTTGAACTTCTTTCCTCAGCCATACTATTACTAAAAAAGGAACTAAGGGCATTAAAAAGTCATTGGGAAGGGCAACTCATAAGTCATACTCCTAAAATGAACTAAGAGCATTAAAAAACCCTTGGGAGAGGCAGTTCATAAGCCTTATTCCCAAAAGAAACTAAGAGCATTAAAAAGTCTTTTGGATGGACAGTTCATAAGTCCTACTCCTATAAGGAACTAAGGGCATCAAAAAGTTCTTGGGAGGGGCAGTTCATAAGTCATACTCCCACAAAGAACTTAGGGCATTAAAAGTCATTGGGAGGGACAGTTCATAAGTTCTACTCTCTAAAAAAATTAAGTATATTAACTGGATAAGGAGGAATCATGGATATAGACAACTCCAAACCCTCCTTGCAGTAAAAAGAAAGGAGGTTTCAAAACCCAACAGATGAAAAGAGGAAACAGACGAAAAATGTGAACGCACTCTTACCTAAACATTCCTTGAAATAAGCTTCCTGTTATTTAATAAAGGATTAGGTAAACTTATAACTCTATTACCTTTTATACTTGTGGAAGTTTACGAAGGGAAAAATCAATTAACTAAAAAGGATAGTAAACAAAAACATATTGAGGGAAAAAGTCATTTCATTTAAAGCTAGAAAATTACAGTAGAAAAGAAAGGGTGCTAATTTTTCTAGGGGTGTTCACGGTTCGGTTCGCTTACTTCACGAACTGAACCGAACCATGAATGACGTATGAATCGAACCTAACCTAACCGAAAGTTTTAGTTCGGTTCGATTAGGTTTCACGGTTCGGTAATGTTGAAAAAAATTCATCCAGCTTAATATTTCGTAGACAAGAAAATTGCACAAAACCAATTTCTACAATTCATCAACTACCTCACTAAAACTACAAATTCTCCTAGTAAAACTACAAATTCTCCAAAATCCACATTGAATAGATTAAAAAAATCAAATAACTACAAACCTTAATCTAAAACATTAGGGTTACAAATTCGCCAAAACAAATTCAGTAATTTTTTTACTATAAAATAAGAACCATATAATTATAGTCTCCAAAACTAAAAATTAAGGCAATAAAAAAACCATATCTGAGTAGAAAATAAGAACCCTAACATTAAAATCTCTAAAACTAAAAATTAAGGCAATAAAAATCAGATCTACTCAGATCTGAGTTATCGCGTGAGAGTGAGAGAGACTAGGCTCAGATCTGAAGATCTGAGTAGATCTCAGTCGCCATGAGAGAGAGAGAGACTAAGATCCATTACGAGAGAGAGGGACACCGCGAGTAGAGAGAAGGCATAGTGACAGCTAGACGGAAGACCAGACCAAAAAAAATGGCTGCGAGTGGAGGAGAGGATGGTTGTGAGTGAAGAAGAGGATGGTTGTGATCAGTGGAGAGGATGGATGCAAGAGGAGAAGATAGCTGCGACTACGTGATGAGGAGAAGATGGTTGTTGTGCTAAAGGTGGAGCGGTTTAGGAGAAGCTTAGGCTTTGTAGTTTTTTACGAGGAGAAAGAGAGGGAAGGAGAGAGAACAAAGATATGAATTAGGGAGACAGAAGGAGGCAGGCATGCGTGTAAGTGAAAATGAGCAAAGCCCTAAAAATTCACCTTTTATATGGGGTTAAAGACTCAAAACGATGTTGTATTGAAGAGTATATGAGATACACGCACTAGGGTATAAAACGACGTCGTTTTTTTACATAGGGATATTCGGCTTGGCTTGGTTTGAAAACACATATTTTTCCGAACCGAACAGAAAGTTAGGTTCGACGGAAATGTCGAACCAAACCAAACTGAGGTATGTTAAATAACCGATTGAACCAACTATTTTCGGTTCAGTTCGGTACCAAATTTTTCACCCCTAAATTTTCCACAGTATTAGCGCCAGTAGTTGCTTCAGTGGTAGAAGCGAGAAGCAGAACCTCGAAATCAACAGGCTCATCAGGAAGGGGGACCAACGACATACGGGGAGGCTTATCAGCCTTGGCGTCGCGATAACCTGCCGCGTAGGCCATCTGCTCATACTCGTGGACCATGGCCTGCTTCTCAACTGCAAGACCAGCGTCCTGTTCACTCGACTTAGAAAACACTTCCTCGTCCTCGACCAACTTTGCCTCAACGATGGACAAGTTCTCCCTACTTATCTTGGCACACCTCTCATCCTCCCCCAAAGACCACTCAAGTTTCGACTACATAGCCGCTGCCACTTAAACCTTAGAAGTTAAACGGGCAACGACCCGGTGAAAATCAGTCTTTACCTTCTTAAGATTATCCCGTTCAGACACAACGATACCGTAGGCTTTGGTGGTCTCCACCATCTCTCTTCTGCAACCGGCTACCTCCTCCTCAGCAACATATACGTCTTCATACAGCCCGTTGTGATAAGTCACAGCCTGATAAAAAAAGTGTTAGCCAAAAAATTAAGAAACAATTTCTACCTAGGAAAAACATGGAAAGGCAGAAAAATAAATACCTGCATCAGAGCATGACTCGGGCTGATGACCTTATCATGAACAGACATTTGGCAGAGTACAGGAGTGTCTGCCTCAGATACGATTCCCTTCATGACCACGTAAGAAGATTGGGAATCGTTTAAAAAATTGACGTCAGCAAGAACTGGGGATGACACCACCACCGCCACACACTCGTCTCCTCGGACATATGTGGAGAACTGGAAGGAGAGGTGGCCAATTTCTTTGTAAGTGGGAGGGGGATGCGTCGGTCTTCCACACAATACTAGTAACCTCTTCAGCAACACGGAGATAAGTAGTGAGGATGGGAGATCAGGAACATGAGGAGTAGCCTCCTCCGAAAGGAGGGCTCCGTCCAATTAATGAACTCCCCTCAGATCGGGGGAACGGCCCAACGACCGATGCCACCCCAGTTCCACCTATGAGGAGTGTACCTTCCTCTCAGCCTTTATCCCCGCTAGGAAGGTCAGTAACTAGTCCTCCCCACTTCTCACTCGCGTAGAGAGCTAGGTAATAGGACAGTCCGTGCCTTTTAACTATGTACACATGGTGGATTTTATCTACCCCTATATTTAGGATATGCCTCCTATTAAGGGCTTCACTCCCTAAAAGAACCCTGTATGTACTAGGGGTATATTGGGAGGGGACAAGGTTGAAAGTACCAAAGAATTCCTGGAAAAGATGAGAGAAGGGAAGCTTCAAACCTAATGTTATATACATTGGGGCTAAAAAAATTTGGTAAGGAGAATTATAAGGAGAAGATTTAGGGATTCCTTCCCTAAAACCATAGATTACGTCTGGGGGGAAAGGCGCCCCTGTAAAGGGCAAGAAAGCAGTCAAATTCATTTTTATTCCTAACTAAGAGAACAATCACCTTGAATGGGTGTTCTTCCATCACTACCAAAAGAAGGAATGCGAAAAAAAGAGAGACAAAAAGAGAAGAGACCACAAAGATGAAGAAGGGAAGAAAAGAGAACTTACAGAAAATATGAATAAACGTAAGAAAAAAGAAAATAAATAAGGGAAACCTAGGTAATATAGGCTACGGACGTCAAAAGCAAGTTCAAAAGCGTTAAATAAATAGGGAGATGAAAAGACACTGATTTTGAAAGGGGGAGAAGCGAAACGATGAACGCATAAGGAAGAGAACAAAATAATTATTGCCAGTCTACCTAAAAATGGGAGGGCCAGTGACGACACGACAGCATGATAAAATGAAACCAAACGTGTCAAAAATGTGCATGTCGTGAGAGTCATAAAACAAAGCAGCGCATGGGGAATGCAAAAAATGAAGCCCATACTCAGGCGTGTCACAATAGGATAAAATAAATTTAAGAACAATGAAGTTCCCAAGGAACGTGTCAGCAACCCTAGAAACAAGGCAATGATGGTACATTATCTCATTATTTAAAAATATTTATGATTTTTTCTTACACAACACTTAATGTTCAGTAGAATAAAAGAGGATCCTCAACTGATAAAAGTAGATCAAGAATATCCATTCTCCAAAAATGAGGCGCTTGCTGAGAACATTCATTGCACATTGACGAACATCTTCGAAGAATAATGAGGGGCAAATGAACAGGTAAAAAATATTCACTGACACCTGGACGAAATGAACTTACCCCGAACTCATAAGAAGCGCCGAAAAAGTGAAAACGGATGACTGACTGAGGTTGCGAGATACTCACAGAACGGGTAATCATCACTTCAAAGAACGAGAACCGACATCTTGAGACTGGGGGATCATCGCTTCAAGAACGGGAACCGACATCTTGAGAAGGGGGGGTCATCACTTGACAGGATAGAATATCCAAATGGGAAAAAGGGTTCAGACTGACAATGAAGTGATCATGATTGATTGAGTAGGCTACAACGCTCAAACGAGACAGGTTGGTAGGCCACCAAGTGGTTCTGACTAATTGGCTCAGAACCATAGGAAACTTTCATGTTACAGCAATTGATGTGCGGTTGAGTCTTACAGATGTAAAATAAAGAAGATTATCTATAAGTAAACCCAAGTAATTGAGGAAGTCTATATAAAGCAATTATATTCAATAAAACAGGATACTTTTGACTTTGAAGAATTTTGGATGATCGATATCTCTTTCTATCTCATATTTACACAAATTTTGTCCTTATTAATACATTTTTTCCCTTAATCTTGAGGAGGGCGGAAAAAATCCTTTACAAGATGTATGGTTATTTTACTAGGATATACCCATTATGACCATACATATTGTTCTGTACTAGCCATTTATATATTATGAAATCATAGCATTTCAATCTAATTAAGCTCTTATTAAGTAATTACCTAGTGCAATATGTCAATATTGTTGATGCTAAAAGTATGCCAACATCGACTGTCGGGATGACCGCCACGAGTAGCCTGGTGATTCGTCCAAGCATCTGTAAAAGCAGTAGGCAGGACATTAGGGGGGGTATCCCGCCTACTACACTCCAATGATCAAGTCAATAGAGTATTTATAGTCTATTAACAGTATGGAGAATTGCTTAACATTTAATGAGGATCATCATATATTTATAATAATTTTATGTATCAGTCAATCGTCCAAGTTAAATGTATCTTCCTCTTATTCTGATAAGGAATGAAGATATTTATGAAAAATATTCCCCAAATCAGGATATTTTATCTTCTTTAACAACCCTTAAGATTTGTCTTATAGAAGTGTTGTGTACCTATCATTTCCTTATACGACTGATTATCATATTTTTGTTGTGTCAGAGAAATGATCTCAGATATCTTAAGTAGCCGTGATCCTAGATATAAGAAGACATCGGTCATCCACGTGACTTCAGTAGTGTATACGTAGGTGGGGTCGTGTGCATCGCCTCAATCATGGCCTTGATTGTCATGATAACCTCAGTCAAGGAAGAGTCCTTGGTTTGAACTTATTGTGGGCCCTCCCTTGTAGCCGGAGTATTGGACCTTGCATGAAAATATTATTGAGTGGGCCTTAGCCTGTGTATTTTCTCTTCCCTATAGTTTGTCCCCACTTCTTGAGTCTTGAGCACAGTGATAGAGGCATGAAGTATGTTTTGGAGAGAGCCGTGAGTTTTTACCTAAGACTTCGTCTATGCATTTAATCGAGTGTCAAGCATATGCTATGGCATTGGGGTCAGCAAGCAGTGGAGTTTATGTTCAAATATCTAAGTATTTAATGCATATTCATGATGGTGTCTTAGAGCAACTTATGTCTAAGGCGGTTTTTTTTCATATTTGTCAATTTACTCTTGGTAAAAGGTTATCGTCTTGATCAATAATGGACTTCTTCATCTAATGATGCACGTGATCGTGTTGGGACCTGAAGCTTGTGGTTCAGGTTTGTGCGAGTTGCTCCGAGTAATCATCATGATCGAGTCCATAGTCTGAACGTATTATGAGGACTTGGTGTTAGGATTGAATTCCTCTAATATGATGTTATAGAGTCTTTTCAAGGATAGGATTTTTCTGAAATCCTACGTAGCATTCTCAATCCATGCTTGACCATGAATCTGGTACATTACTTTGGCTTCTCATGTCTCATGGTGGATGATGGAGCTATTACACTCTGTGGCATGCATCCCGAGGGTTTTTCTTGCCATTTAGAGTTACATCTTCAGAAACTAAGTTGTGGTGGGGATTCAAAGGTTCTGATGCTTTGCTTGTTGAATATTTCTCGTAACTCAATGTTTGAGTTGTTTGGTCTATCCAAGTCAAGTAGTGATTTGGTTGTCTGAGTCATATGTTGCTTTATTTGAAATTTATAGTGATTTTATGGTGTAGCTTAGTACAATGAGTGTCTTTGAGCTATCCTTGATGAAAATTGAGTGGTCCATCTCTTAAAGAGTGAAGGACTTTTGAGTATCTATAGGGTGGTGCCCCCATCATTGTGTCCTAGGTTTGATAATAATCTTGAGTTATGGAAGGTCTTTAGCTCTTATGCCCTAGGGTATCGACCAAACGTATCCCATTAAGGAATGGGTTTGTATTTGATCATGTTGTTGACATCCTTGATTTGAAATACAATGTTTGCTTTGTTGAGCTCGTCGTTGAATCTTTGTGTGCTAACATGTCTGCGGACGTAAGTTGTCAAATGTTCACGCCTTATAGCAGTCAGCTTTGGGGTTTCTTTTCCTTATTTATTCAAATCGTGTTTGACGAATCCTTGATGGTGAGATCCTTCGGAGTCATCTCCAGTAGAGTATCAAGATTCTTTAAGGTTTGTCATATTTTTTCTAATATGGTACCTAGTCATTAGTGTGACTTAGGGTACCATTATTGTATTTGTGATTCTGGGTACCATAATTATCTGGGTAACTTAGGGGTATCATAGTCATCTAGGTGACTTTGGGTACCTTAGTCATCTGTGCGACGTAAGGTGCTATAGTTATTTGGGTAACTTAGGGTACCATAGTCATCTGAGTAACTTAGGGGTATCATAGTCATTTATGTGACTTTGAGTCCCATACTCATCTGGGTGATGTCAGGTGTTATAGTCATATGGTGACATCGGGTGTTATAGTATGCGTGACTTCAGATCCCATAGTCATCTGGGTGACTTTGGATCTTATAGTCATCTAGGTGACATCGAGTGTATAGTCGTCTGAGTGACTTCTATAGTCATCTATGTGACTTCAGATCTCATAGTCATTTGGGTAACGACCACATTCATATGCTTGACTTCAGATCTCATAATCATCTGAGCGACAGTCATATCCATCTGCGTGACTTCAGATTTCATAATAATCTAAGTTACCTTCGTAGTCATCTGCGTGACTTCGGGTACCATAGAATACTACAATTGACTTCGTATCTCATTATCATCTGACTGATGGTCGTAGTCATCTGTGTGACTTCGGATCTTATCATCAGAGTGACAATCGTAGTCATCTACGTGACTTCAGGTACCAAAGAATACTACAGCGGTCCTTCTACCCTATGCATGGTCTTTTCTCCTAGCCATCTTAGGTGAGTAGGAGGTTTCGGCGTCTGTGACCTTTATCGAGGTGTTTCATCCAAGCATCTCGTGTACTCGGGTGTCATGAAATATCATCGTGATCCTTTTGCCCTATGTAGGATCTTTTCTCCTAGTAATCTTAGGTGAATATGAGGCATCGACGGCTGTGTCCTTTATCAAGGTCTTTCATTCGATCATCTTGTATAGTCGAGTGCCAAGGAATATTATCATTGTCCTTTTGCCCTATATGGGGTCTTTTCTCCTAATCATCTTAAGTGAGTATGAGGTCTCAGCGGCCGTGGCCTTTATCGAAATCTTTCATCTGAGCATCTCGTGTACTCGAGTGCCACGGAATATTACTGTGGTCCTTTTGCACTATGTAGGATCTTTTCTCCTAGTCATCTTGGGTGAGTAGGAGGCCTCGTCGATCGTAGGCTTTATCGAGGACTTTCATCTCAGCATCTCGTGTACTTGGGAGCCATGAAATATTATCGTGGTCCTTTTTCCTTGTGTAGGGTCTTTTCTTCTAGTCATCTTAGGTGAGTAGGATGTCTTGGTGGTCGTGGACTTTATCGAGGTCTTTCATCTTAGCATCTCAGTACCCGGGTGCCATGATATATTATTGTAGTCATTTTGCCCTATGTAGGGTCTTTTCTCCTAATCAACTTAGGTGAGTAGGAGACCTCGCCAGCCATGGCCTTTATCAAGGTCTTTCATCTGGGCATCTCGTGTTCTAGGAATGCCATAAAATATTATCGTGCATTATGTCCTATGTAGGGTCTTTTCTCGTAGTCATCATAGGTGAGTAGGAGTCTTCGACAACCATGAACTTTATCAATATCTTTCATCTGAGCATCTCGTGAACTCGGGTGCCACGAAATATTATCGTGGTTTTTGGCCCTATGTAGGATCTTTTCCTGGTCTTGGAGAATATATGTCCTCGGTCTGATGATTCCTGTAATTACGTAAGGGCTTCCCAATTCGAGCCTAGCTTACCCACTCCGTGCTCTTGGGAATTCTGATATTCCTTCTGGAGAGATGTGCTGTGAATTTGTCGATGTTAGCACCTTTTATTGAAGTATATGGATGCTTTCTGAGCATAAGCCTCAAATCTGATCAGTGTCAATTCTCTTTTACTCTCAAGAGCATCTAGTACTTGAGTCATTGCTATTATTATCTTCTTCCATGAGTTGTGCCCTAATATGTAACTAATGATGGGGTTCATCCAACTAGGCTCGGTCATCTGAGGAATCCTCAAATGTGGGTCCTCGCAATTAATATTTTCCATTGATTGATCTACGTTCAACTCTAGAAGGAACCCAACCATGATCATTCTCCTCATATTTGTATTAATGGTCGAAGGCTTGAGTTGCTAGAGCATCTGTGTGACTATTCTCTACTTAGGGTAGTTGTTTTCCCTTTCGGTTATGGTCTCCTCTAGTCTTTGAGTACCAGTACGGCTCCGCATCCGCGTGCATTTGTTGAGCCATCCACGTAGAGTGCCTATTCCATGTCTGATGGTTCCTTCCCCTGCCTCTATCTATTGTGTCATCTTCCATGACATCTTTTGTATGGTCTGACCCCTCATTCTCTTGGGATGGTGTCATCTCTACCATAAAGTCAATGAGTGTTTGAGCCTTGACTATGGTTTTGGGTCTGTATCTGATATCAAACTCGCCCAATTGCGTAGAAGTCATCCATGAGACTGAACATCTCAAGCCCCGCTGTAGCGTTCACCAACTAATCTATTTTTGAAAGAGGGAAGCTTGCATTCATGCACGCTTTATTCAAGTCAATGAAGTCTATACAGGCCAACCACTTTCTATTCTTCTTCTTTACCACCATCATGTTGGCCAGCCAGTCAGGGAAGTGGACCTCTCAGGTCCTGATTATTGTGTTTGATATCTTTCAAAAGCACTTATGTAATCAGTGACCTTTAAGGTCTTGATATTTATGCTTGTTCTCTCGTGGGTGCATTTGCATAATTCCTAAAATCTTGAGTCTTGATAATTATACTTGCTCTCTCGTGAGAGCATTTGCGTAATCTCTAATCTTTGGGTCTTGATAATTATGCTTGCTTTCTCATGGGATTATTTGTGTAATTTGTGGCCTCTCATGTCTTGATAATTATGCTTACTCTCCCGTGGGAGCATTTACGCAATCCGTGACCTCTCAAGTATTGGTAATTGTGTTTCCTCTCTGATAAGGAATCAATGACCTCTCGTGGGAGCATTTACGCAATCTGGGTAAGCGTAAGTGGGATCGTGTCCATCGCCTCCACATGACCTCGGTCATGGAGTGGGCATCGGTCATCATGGTGACCTCGATCAAAGAAGAGTCATCGATTTGGACTTAATGTAGGCCCTCCCCGGGCGAGAATATTAGGCCTTGCTTGGAAATAGTATTGAATGGACCTTAACCCGCGTGTTTTTTCTCCCCTACAAATATTGATCTCTCTCCTTTTTGTAGTCGTACTTAGAGGTTGGAAATTATATCGACGTTTCCCTATATTTGTTGTGATAAACTCAGCATAACACAACTGTCAATTCAGATTAAGGTCCATTTCGTGCTTGGAGATGGCGTAAGATAGTCATATTAAGTCTGAACTATTAATTAGAGGATTAGAAATTAGGGTTTTTCAGATAAAATGACCTTTTGAAAATGCATTTTAGAAAAATGGGTCAACAATTTTTTTCCTGAGAATAAGACCTTGTTGGCTTGTGAAAGACTTTTTTACTCTTTTTTTGTAAAACAAGTCTCAGCTCCTAAAAATCTGAACAAATAGAAATGAATAAGACAAAAACCACTTGCAAGATCAAGTAGGTTTTATAAGTACTTGCTCATATAGAGTAGTTTTTATATACTACTTGCTCAGGTCATGTTTACAAAATACTTGTTCTGAGCAAGTAATTTTATAATTCAGAATTAATAAAAATTCGTTAAGGTAAAAACTACTTTGTCTAAGCAAGTACTTTATATAAACTAGTTGGTCAAACAAAGTAGTTTTTATGAATCTGAACAAACAAAAATAAATAATGCAAACACTATTTACTAAGAGCAAGTAGTTTTTATGATTCTTAACAAACAAAAATTATAAAGATAAAAATTATTTGTTCATACCAAGTAGTTTTTAATGAGAAATACAAAAAATAATAATTTTATAGTGAAAATAAAATATGGGAATTCATAATTTTAAAACTTTAGTCCATTTTTTATTTAACTTTTAAAACGGCCATTTAAAAAAACTAAGAAATTATTAATTATCATATGTAAACCAAACAGAAAGTCAACTTTGAAATCAATAATTTCAAAACTCCACTGCACCTCGAAATCCAGATAAAAATAGAGGCGTGTCTGATGCCAATGTCTACTTAAGCACTGTGCGACGGCTGAAATACACTGTCAAGAGATATGCTAAAGAAGTCCACTCGGGTCAATTGAGATCAACGTGGACATGGTTCGACTTACATCAATTTAACTGAACCATGTATGACTTAGAACTTATGGTAAATTTTTATGACATCTCTGGTAATTTATCTAAATAATAAAAAAATTCATGTGGTATAAAAGATAATAAATAAGTTTATTCTGTTAAAAATTTGTTAAGTTAACTATGAAAATATAATATTATCTTTATAACTAATCTGAATCAACTATTTTTCTAACTCGAAATATAAGACAACCCTAGTTTGTTCGGGTTTAGGTGAATTATAGTTTGAATATTAAAAAAATTAGTTTTATCATTTTTATAATTAACGAAAGCAGATTGATTATAGTTTTTTAACTTATCAAGATACGTCAATCTAATTGTGTCATATAAACTTATAATGCATCACAAATTATGTTAAATTATATTTTCCTTTAAAATTGGTTGTTATTTGATTAATACAATTCTAGTGGTAAATAAGTAGACTAACTTTAGATGTACTTACGTTGAAAAATCAATAAAGATACAAGTTTTATATTAAGATGTACCAATTTTAGGTTGGAAAATCAAAATCAAACACAGTTCTTCTCCTTACGGTTTCCACCACACTCATTTATCTTTCATTCTCTAAGAAAGGATTCAGTAAATAATGAGATCCGGGATCAATTTTATTTTTTTTTAAGAAAAAGCTTTTATGTTCTTCAAGAACTTTTTGCCTTTCGGCTGTAGAATTAAAATTGAACTTGCAGTTTTAAAAAAATTGAACTTTCAATTGTTGTAAACGAAGGCATGAACCTGACTAGTTAAAGCAAAAAAGATATGGATGAATGATGCTGTTATATTATTCATACATTTAGAGACAAAAGACTGCATACACATCGAGGGAACAAACTTAGGACAGTTATAGAAAAAGAAATATAGTTAAACTATTCCTGAAATACAATTATTCTAAATAATGAGATTTACACAAAAAAGAATAAAATAGATTTACAATGAATATGAGAATAGAAAGGGGAGAGAATCATGAAGATTTAATTATCTTAATATGCCACGCAAGATGTGGCTTCCATCGGGAACACCAATCTCGGACCGGAGAAGGTGGAACTTTGATTTTGGCAAGTGGTTCGGTGAGAATACCATTGAGTTAATCATGTGTAGAGAATGAGAAACTTGAAGACAACCTGAAGCAACCTTTTCGCGAACAAAGTGATAGTCCAGGGCAATGTGCTTTATGCGAGGGTTAAACACCAGATTAACACATAAATAAGTAACATCAAGGTTGCACAGAGAAGACGAGGAGATTAGGAAGCTTGCTACCAAGCTTAAGAAGTAAATTTTGAATCCAAGAGACTTCACAGCAACGGAAGCAACCGATCGGTATTCAACTTCGGTAGAAGGACCAACTTCGATAGAAGGACGAGCAACAATAAATAAGTCTGTATAGGGGAGTGCATATTTAAGTAAATATTAAACTACTAGCATGTTTAAGTAAAAATAATAATAGGCTACAACTTGTAAACTGAGATAAGAACTATCATAATCTTTATAAAAAACATCATTTTCTTTTATTTTCGTAATAAAGTTTAATAGAAGTGCCAAGTAAACCGTAAGAATTTCAAGTTTGAATGAAAAATGCGAATGTAATTCATATGAGGCTTAGTTTGGCATAAAAAAATTAATTTTTTGTAAATTAATGTTCAATGTGCAAAATGATGACAGTTGAAGGTGTAAAAATATGTTTAACCCAATAAATAAATAGCTAGATAGACACTTTCTGTACTTTGATTAGTTTACAATCATTGCATTCCATTCATTAGTGAAATACGATTTTAAATTTTAGATATTAAAATGTCTTAAAAAAAAAACTCTTGCTGTTACAATAGCACAATCAACCTTCGCTCATTCATTCAGCCACTTGCACTCCTTCAATTACGAAAGACAGTTCTTTTATGGTTCAATCATTTGATGCATTTCTTCTTTAAGCTAGGTTCATCTTCAAAACAGGTTGCCCAGAGGCCACTACATTTGATACCCCCGCCACCGCCGCTGGCCTGCTACCATCTCCGGGAACCAAAACCTCTTAGGCTTCTGGCCTGCTACCATCTCCGGAAACCAAAACCTCTTTGGCTTCTATCATCACCATCATCCACAAAAACCTCATATGCCTTACACCACCATCATCACATTGAAAACGCCATGACAATCCCCATCCCACCCCCACCCTTACGGTGAGCACGACCATCAGTTGTAAAAGTTATGATATGTCACCATTTAATTTTCCTAACTGCAAATGTACAGAAGTGCACAGTTCAATAACAGAATCTGGTTAAAATTACCTTTTTGAAAGAGTAATTGAGCCAATGATTGGATTCTGTTTATTGAACACAGATTTCGCTAACTCTTATTGGATTGGCATGATATCAAGAAAAATAGAAGTGAACAACAAATTAGCATAGCTATTCTCTCTACGCAAACTCATATTACAAGACTGTCTTACAAGGAAGCCTGCAGATTATTATGTCAAGTGACAGTATCCATAAATAGATGTAAAAGAAGATACCCGAAAAAGAATATTAATCGTACAATCGATGTGAAAACAAAAAAAAAACTTAAACGCTTCCCGCTGGTGGCCAGGTGGGTTTCCTCTGTATTGAGATCAAATCTCAACTCAAGTAATCTATCAGCGGATCTATGAGAATGGCTCACAAAGCTCCATTACTAGTTGATTGCCAATTGGCGTTGAGTTGAACACCTAGATTATGATAAAGAGAGAAGGAATGAAAAACAAAAGCCTCTCTCACTCAACTTACATGAAATTGGAGAGCACATAAAAATCTCAAAGTTACAATAGACTTCAAATCCAAAAATGCTGCCTCATTAAGCTGTCAAGTTCAACTCTGCTTTACCTACTTCTTCCTCTTCGAGTTCCTTAACAGCTGTAATAAGGCCCCTCGTGATACCGCTAAGATACAAGCCGTTCTCCTTCATGTCATCTAATAGCTTCTCTGCTGTCTTCCAATCTAAGGCCTTTAGGCAAAGAGACTGGATCAGCTTGTTGTACTCATCTATATTCGGCTGGACACCAAAATTCTTCATCTCAGCCAACAAATGCAAAGCCTTGTCATACTCTTCGAGTTTACAGTACCCACGAATAAGTGTATGGTAAGTTACGGGGCTCAACTTGCAATGCTTCTTCTTAGCTTCAGACAGGACTTCACAAGCCTCCTCCATTTGTCCACCCTTCACGAAACCACTTATGATGACAGTGTATGTGTATACATCAGGCTTTAGTCCCCTACTCTCCATCAGCTTCATTAACTTCATGGCCTCTTCTAAATCCCCTGTCTTGGAGTAACCGTTGATGACTGTATTGAAAGCTGCATTTCCTGGAGGTGGACCGTCGGCGATCATCTTAGAAAGCAACTCTTTCGCCTCATTATTATTATTAATCATAGATAAACCACGAAGGACGGATGAAAATGGCTTAATGGCATATTTCCTCAACTCCCCTGAGAAATCATCCAACATCTCTAGAGCAAGTTTTATAGTTTCATCTTTGCGACCGAGCGAGCTGACTAAGAAGTAAACCGACCAGCGAGGTGGATAACAGTTTCTCTCCTTCGCCAATGTATAAACCAAATGTGCATCCTTAGCTTTCTCTCCTTTACATAACCAGGATAAAATACTACCAACTCTCTCACTGTCTGGAAGGCTTCCAGCATCAAGCATCTTCTCACAAACAGACTGAGCCGAATAATAAATTGAGCGTCTACAAAGTGCTTCTATTGTATAGTAGTATGTGTCTGCATTAGGTACACACCCAAAATCTCCCAACTTGTTGAACACCTCTAAAGCAGCCTTCCCTTTGCCAAGCTTCGAGAACAGAGCTATCAACTCGTTGAGTATCTGCGTATTCAATGAACCATTTTCCTTCTCACCAATTTCTTTAATCAAATCCCACAAAGAATATGCATCTTTTCTCTTGAGCTCATTGCATATTGCGCAAACAAGAGCATCAACTACACGAGCAGTTACCTTGAACTCTGATTGGCTCTTCATTGCCCACCTGAAAAACCCAATCAAATTCTCACCCAAAATAAGTGGGGTTTCAAGAACTTTCACCACAAAATCTTCATGCAGAGTCAATCCCATATTATCAAGACTTGACTCAAAGGATCCATCAACTCTACTTTGAAGAAGTGACAACACACTCTCTAACTGCTCCACATCAATCTCATAAACCTCATCCTCTTCTCCACTACCATGTGTAGAATCCTCCGCATGCGAATCACCAGTTCCCTCATGAATCCCATTCTCAGGGGAAAAACTATCAATCTGAGTATCAACATTTTCAGCTGATGCCTCATCTAAAACCCCTGGAATCTCATATCCGGCGACTAAATCATCTATCTGTGTATTACTGTTTTCACCAAACTCCAACGATTCAGATGAAACGAAACCATCTTCAGATGATTTAGTTATCTGAGACTCAAAATCACTACAGTTGGCGGAGTGGAGGGAGAAGAACCTCTGATTTAGGCAAATAGAGGATCCAGGGCTGAACATCCATGTAGACAAATGTTGTGATTGTACTATGTTAAGGGTTTTAGAGGAAGGTACCTTCAGGTTAGGGTTGTCGAGTGCAGATAAATTCCTTGCTACATTTCTGCTCACAGAAGCTCTTGCAGACACAATTGACCTCCACATCCTCTCTTCTTTCTCTCCGAAGCTATGAGACCTCTGAAAGTCTGTTCCTTACCAAAAGGGCAAAAACCCTAAAATTTGCAGATGGATCCGTATGACCAAGTACCAAGCGGGTTCGTGGTCCGATTTATTGAACCAGGTTTCGGTTTACGGCCGATTTTGTCACGCTAAACAGAGTATTTCTCTTTTGGAATGGTTAGTTTAAATTTTTAAGGGTTATTTAACCCTTATGAACCATGGTTAAATTAGAGAACAAGTCCACTGTAAGTACTATAGGAGAATAAGAAAAGAATAACCTAAAAATTAGTAAATTGCATAAATTGACGAGTTTACTAGTAGCCCGTCATGAGAGTTTAAAAAAATAATGAATTGACGAGAATACTCTTATTAACAAAAGAAAGTCCTAGTTCCCTCATGTCTTATTTCAGTGAAAAATCATGGAGAAACAAAACTCTTGCCCCAAGCTCTCTTAAGCGGGCTTAATCTCAAGATCCTATGAAAGGACATGTCCATTACAAATTTTAAAAAAAAATCATCACGATATATATGAAATTCACAAAATATAAAAAATCGTGAAAGTCAAAACAAAATGTAAGTGTGCTTTTGGGCTTAATCTCAAGATCAAGTGTGCTTTTTATGAGAATTATGATCATTATGAGTTATTTTTTAGTTGATTTCAGTTTTTTTTCTTCATGAAATTGACTTAATATACATATTTTACGAGTTAATAGTTTGTCCCTTTGTTTTGCTATGTTTTCTGGAGACATACCAGTGTGTTTTATATATTATGCAGGTTTTTCGTGCTTATGATTTGTTATGCAGTATATTAGTATATGCATTGAATATATTATTATATACTACATAATTACATACTATTTTGTTTGTCATCGTAACTTATTAATTGTTATTATTGTTTTTGTTACAAGATGTTTAAAAATTTATAGTTCATCTTTATGATACATGTAGAGGAATGGAGAAATTACATTAAGTATAAATTGAAGTCATTGTTGGTTGTAAGATAAATCACATGATGCATTTTTAAGTAATTATAATAATATCTGTGGTCAAGTTTATTATGTCAATGAAAATGTCCAACATCAAATTTATTAGCAATGTTAAAATTTTCAATTATATATATTTATGTACGGATAATATAGTACCATATATGTACTTGTAGTATATAATCACATACCCATTACTTGAAAATATATACGAAATATTATACACATCATCATAAAATCAGTATCAGTTCTTAAAATCATTTCAAGCTATACTTTTATCCTAAAAGAATATCATTCATTGTAAAATTCATATATATCATCAGAAGTTTACTATCCATTACCGTATCAATAATATTCATCATAATTTTTATAGAAACTATGAATACATAAATATATACTTCCACCGACTAACTTTTGCCCTGTAGTTTTTGCCCTAAAGTTGTACATAAATACATATTTTTTGCCCAAAAGTTGTACTTTCTCATAAGAATAAGGTTATAGACCCATGATCCTTTTGTCAAATATAATTTACTTTGCTTAGTAAAAAATGTTAGTCCTTAAATACATTTCGAGTAGTTCTACATCGACTAATTAATTTATCAAGTTTAAGTGATTAACTGTTGTGATCATCATTCATGAGGTAATTTATCAAATTATTTTAATGAATTATAAAACATTGACCTATAAATAATTGATACATTACTTGGTTATTTAAAAATTTTGATCAATTACTTGGTTATTCTAAAATTATTCATACAATTTTAGTCACATCCACTTAACAATCTTTGAATAAGTGAAATTCTGACAATAACTCGAATTCTCCATTTTTATATTTTTTAAAATGTTTAATTTTAAAATTGACTGAATGACAAAAAAGTGATACGACTTTAAAAAATGGAAAGTAGCAAAATTAAGATTGCGTATGTGGATGAAATTGTTAACATGGAAGATGTAAATTAAGTTTCATGAAAAAAAACTATATTACTCGTAGAATGTATTGAACTTTATTGTACTATATCTAATAGCACAGTCGAGTGTTTGGTGTTGTATCATTGAAAAAATTATATTTATTGTATATTGTTTGGTACGTGATATTCTTATATTGTAAAACTATTTGCTATTATTTAGTTCACATAGGTCAATTTAGAGCTTAATAACATGTTATTTTTCATTTCTAACCACGAAGCAATTAAATATCAATCTATATCTATATCTATACATATACTATATTAAAATGAGTTTAAAGAGGAAAAAAATTATTTATCTTTTCACCTTTTAAGCCCCTTAAAATACTATACAAATTAGGTATTTCACATATTTTTTTACATAATAAATTTTATAAATAATTCATAAATTAAATATTTGTGTAATGTTGTGTAATTAGGAACATGAATATTCTTGAAGATTAACTTTGCATTCTTTTTATATACAATGAATCTTTATTTTTAGTTGATAATGTGTTCATTAGTAATTTGTAGAGTTTATATTATATAAATTTATGTTATTATCAACGTGAAAATCATAAATAAATTTAGAGAAAGACATAATATATTTTCTAACAATTTATTATATAATCATTTTTTTAAAATGTGAAAAATTAATGAAAATAAAATCATTTTCTATAATATTCAAAAAAATAATGCTATATAGTATATTTCAAGTATCAATCTAATTTTGAATTTAACATATCTTATTTTATGTGTATTGTGTTCGAGTACTAAAGCTTCTAATACATACAATATCTAAAATCTATATTCGAACATTTCAAATGAATCACTGCATAATTAAGTTTATATATAACATGCAATGAACATTATTTGACAAGAGTCTTCTGTTATTTAACTATGGAGTGTCGTTGGTACGTTAATTGATTCAAGGTCTAATGTAAACTTAAGTTTGTAAATATTAAAATTGAGTACCTTTTCTTTTATTTTGTAGTAAAGAAAAAAATGAATATATTGAAGTTTTTCTGTATAGCTGGCAAATCAACAACGAAACTAAACTTATCACATGCAACGCACGTTCATATCTGTTAGCTATATTAAAATGTGCTTAAAATGGAGAAACTTCTAAATTCCTCTTTTACCCTTTAAACCTTTTTAAAATATCATTCAAATTAAATATTTCATTAATTTTTTATTTACTTGATTTAAATAATAAATTTTAAACAATCGTTTACAAAATATCATTAATATATTTTTCAACAATCCATTAACATTTTAAATCATTTCTTAAAAATGTGACAAATTGATAAAATAAAGTTATTTTTATATAACATTAAAAAAACAATGCTATATAGAATAATTTCACGCATCTCATTTTAATTTAAAACATCTTACTTTATATATACTATGGTCTAGCATCAAAACTTCTAATGTACATAATATCTATATTTTACATTCTAACATTTTTTAAATGAGTCACTAGACAACTCATTTTATATATAACGTGCAATGTATATTGTTTGGAGAGGATTTCATGTTATTTAATCAGAGAATTTGATTGATATTTAATTTAATTCAATTAAAATAAAAATTTGATTTCATAAAACTTTAAAAATTAGTATATTTTCTTTTACTTTATGTAAAAGGAAAGCATAAATGTGCTTAAATTTTTTCTATGTTGTTAGTGAATTAACAAATAAAACTCGATCTATTACATGCAACGCACCCACGTTTCTACTAGTAATACAAAAAGTGCAATAATAATTTTATATTTTCAACCACAAAACAAATAATTTTTTCTAACAAGTCTTCTTTGACAATAACATTTGCAACTGCAGAGTTGCAGACACCACCCACCCAAAAGATAACACATTCACACTAGACAACATTTAAATAATACTGTCCATTTGTTTAGTACTAGTTTCGACTAGGGGTGTAAGTGGAACCGTAAAAATCGATCAAACCGAGCCGAACCAGGGTTGTTCGGTTGGTTTTTGTATATTGTGCGGTTCTTTGCGGTTTAAATTTGATTAAAATCTAACGGTTCGGTTTGGTTCTGTTCGGTCTGCGATTTTAGTTGAAAAACTACATCGAACCGCATATATATATATATATATATATNTATATATATATATATATAACGTGTGCATTTTTGGGTTTAGGTTTTAGAAACTCCACCTATATAAGCCTTCTCATTTTTCTAACCCTATTCCATGGCCGTCACTCTCTCTCTCTCTCTTCTCCTCTCTCTCTCTTTCGTCTACCCTAGCGCTACGCCTGAAAATTTCATCTTCCCTTGCGCGTCTGAACATTTCATCTTCCCTAGCCCCACGCACACACATTTCTTCTTTCCGTAGATCGGCGAGCAACGGGCTAAGTTCAACCATTATATACAAGACGTTGAGCTACATATATTTCCTAGCTCAGATCTTTGATCTAGACATTGGGATCTTTATTTCGTAGTTTTGAAGCCGCACACCCTCCATCTTTCCCTAAAATCAGCAAGCAAATGGCAAAGTTTGAGCATTTTATCTACTGGGTTGAGCTAATATGGCCTAGCTCAGATCTTCGTTCTAAACGGCGAGTTCTGTTTGTTCGTATTTTTCGCAGCATCAAGTGTGATTGTTGAGGTTTTAGTTCGAGATTCCATATAAGGAGATTTTGAGTGTGTTTATTGAATTTTTTCTTGTTTTTCCAGTTCTGTTAGTTCATTTGTGCTTTAGTTCTAAGTTTCATATAGTTTTTTCCGTGATGTAAGTTTTCTATGAAGTATATTCTTTCTGTAATTTGTAATTTCTTCAATATTTCCTTGTAGAAAACCTGTTTCTATTGCTTTCTTTGGCTAAATCTTCGAGTTTGGTAAAATCTTTATACTTTCTGCTTCTAGATCAATATGGTTTTTGTATTATGGGATGCATTTTTGTTGATTCTGTACCTTTTATCGGTCCGGTCGGTTGATGTCATTTTTATTGGTTTTTTACGGTTCGATCTGGTTCGATTGTTACATACTGTACAATTCGGTTTGATTTCTATTTGTGAAAAACCGCACTTACGATTCGGTTCGATAAAACATCATAAATCGCACAGAACCGAACCGCTTACACCTCTAATTTGGACAGACAAACGAGGCCTAGCAATATAGTTATTAGTAGGGATCACTTTTCATATAGAACTACACAAGACTTTCTTTTATGTGAGAACAATGTTTCAAAAATCAAAACTAGCCGTTAAAAAGCATCTTACGTGGGTCCTTCTACTTTCCCTCGACGGTCACATTTTTTCCCAACACTTATGACCGTTAAATAAACACACACTCTGTTCCTATATCAATCCCCATCCCCTCCAATTGTATCCATTCTTGATTCTTTTTACATCTGAAAATCCACCATTTTTAGCTGAAATTGTATAAATACATCGTTTAAAGCAATAATTACGAGCAGTTCTCAAATGGGGATCCTTTCAACATCAAGCTCAGTTACTCAATCCCATTATTGCACCCACAAGATCTTCCTCTACTGCAACTACATCCTTATAGGGGCAGCCTCCAGCTGCATCTTCCTCACCCTCTCTCTCCGTCTCCTCCCGTCCCTTTGTGGCTTCTTCCTCATCCTCCTTCACGTCCTCACCATCGCCGGCGCAGTCTCTGGCTGTGCTGCCGCCTCTGCCTCCACCAACAGGTGGTTCGGGGTTCACATGGTTGCCACGGTGCTGACAACAATATTTCAGGGCTCGGTCTCTGTTTTAATCTTCACAAGAACAGGGGATTTTCTTGGGGAACTGAAATCATATGTGAGGGAAGAAGATGGAGAGATAATATTGAAATTGGGAGGTGGGTTGTGTGTGTTGATATTCTGCTTGGAGTGGTTGGTTTTGACTCTTTCTTTTTTCTTGAAGTATTATGGATCTGTTGAAGGAGAGGGTGGTGATGGAAGTGGAATGAGAAGTGGTAAGGTTCAAAATGAGGAGGATTTGAAGGATTGGCCATGGCCTTTTAAAGTTTGAATTTTTAATTTTTTTTTCTAATTGGTTATTCTAGTTTAATGTATTTTTTTTAATCTGGGTATCTCTGCTGCTACCTTAAATATAGATGAAAGAAATTGTATTTTATTTATTGCCTATTGGCGTCGTGGAGGTTTGATGATATGTATTACTCAATTTCTTTTCATGAAGTGTTGAATATTGAGATTCATGAGTATTTGAATAGCTAAAGAAAGTTTAGTACTTTTGTCATCTATTATATATTACATTTCTCTTTTAATTGAAGTTTAGTAGTTCTACAATTTTGAATGGTTATCTTCTTGGTTCTTAATGCTATATAAATATCTGGACACACAATTGGTTATTTTGTTTGTACGTGAAGAAAATCAAACTTCAATTTGAATTTTGTACGTGAAGAACATGCTTCATAGGGTATGTAATATACCTAAAATTTCCAATAAAGATATTTATAAATCAAGATGGTATTTTACTTCTTTCAAGTCTCAACATCATATAAAAATATTTGAAAAAATATATGTTCTTGGAAAAGAACATGAAACATGTCAATTACTTTCCTATGATGCAATAAAACGTCATATTCAAGAATGATATAATTTTATTCATTTTGATTTAGTCCAGATTGGAGTAAAACCACTCACAAGAAGAGAGCTAAATACATATATCTTATTAGCCTTGCGAGATGCAAGATTAACAAATTTGAATCTTCACTTTGTAATGGTCCAATTCATTTTGATTGTTTTTCTGATCCATCTGTTAGTTTAGCAGACCCCCATATTTTAAAATTATTAACTTTAAATATTAAAACTAGTAGTTACTAAGTCCTAGAAGGCACCCAACCTCTAGCTTTAATCTCTCAAATTCATTACAAAGTAACCAAAACAAATATGAACTTTCAAGCCATCATTAGGAGTCCAAAAAATCAAACCCTATTGATACAATCTAGTCAAAGTAATGTAAATATTAGAGTTCCTAAAATAATTAGGTGGCTCTAATATTAATTTACCAAGAAATTGGCTTTTAACTAATGAAAGTCAACCTACCCAAATTCAAAGACCAATTGAAGATGTAGATTACATCCAGCAGTACATGGATGGTACTGTAAAAATTAACTTTTAATCATCTTCTAGTCCATAAATTAGGGAGTATAGCTAGTCTAGTACCCTTAGGAATTCCCTTTCTGGATCATTCATTAGTAATTATCAAAATCATAGGATTCAACATTTAGAACAAGAATTAAAGAAATTACAAATTAAAAATTTAAAACTTAAAGGCATAACCACATGTTCTCAAGACAGTCAACCACTCTTTAATAATAAGTCTGATCAATTTGATGAAACTGAAGCACCCGCTGGATCAGTTTCTAAGGAAGCTTTCATTCTGTCAATCTTCAACTCTTAGTTCTGAATATAGGAATCTTGAGTCAAGAATATGAACCAGATTGGGAAGATCTAACCCAACACAATAATGATCCAAACAATCTAGGTAGACGTAATAGATTCAGAGATTCATATAATATGGATAAAAAAAAGTCATACTTGCTGAATGAAAGACATTCATGCAAGAATTTATAATTGATATATTTTTCTTAGATTATGTTGAAGATATTTACGAAAGAATCAAAGTAATTTCAAAGTATAAATAGGTTAAGGAAGATTCTAGTGTAGTATCTACTAGTCATCATCCTCTTGAGAAAATCATGATTAATCATAAAAATTCTTTATCACTGCTTCTCCTTTCAAAATTGTAAAGGAAGAAGAACCAAACAAAAAAGTAGTTGAACAACTCAACTATATTAACCAAAGTATAATTACAATAGGTAAACAATTAGACAAAATTGAAACTAAAGTTGATATTCTCAATGAACCTAAACCTAGTGAAACCTTGAAAGAAAAACTTTTAATAAATCTTTCAGATAAAATCACTTTAAAAATTATTTCAATTAATAAAAAGATTGATAAAATGATTCAAGAATTAAAGAATAGATCCACTGACTCATCTTCCTCTGTTAAGGTAGTTAACCAAGACAGTAGTTCAAATTCTAAGTCTGAAAAAATTGGTGAAATATTTCAAGAATTGAAAGTAATTAACCAAGGCGATAATACTGATTCGGATAGTCATTAGTCAGAATCAACTTACGAATCATCCACAATAGGTTAATTTTCAAATATTAACAATATTGAAAAAATATTTAAGAATTTTAGAAATTAATAAATTAGAAAGAAAATGGCATAAGAAACTCATGCCTCATGATATTCAAATTACTGAATCTTCTCTTATTAATCAATTTTCTGTTTCTGCAGAAAAATTATATGAATGAAATATCGATGGTCTTTCTGAACAGGAAGTCCTTAATAGATTATAACACATGACAATGATAGCTGATAACTACATTACCTCTCACAATTTACTTCATGAAGAAGTAATAGATCTTCTACTCACAGGATTCACAAGAATGCTCCATTCTTGGTGGGAAAAATATTTCATACAAGAATTCAAAATTGCCATCCTTTCAGCAGTTAAGATTGATGCTGAAGGAAACTCAATTATTGGAGAAAATCAGGAAACAATACATGATGGTATAAATACACTCATTTACACAATGATTGAACACTTCATTGGTACGCCAAGTAATATTACTTCACGTATTCATGATCAATTAACAAATCTTAGGTGTCCACCATTAAGTGATTTTAATTGGTATAAGAATATATTCTTATTCAGAGTAATGTCAAAAGATGATAGTAATCAACCCTTTTGGAAAGAAATTTTTTTTAGTGGATTACCTAATCTCTTTGCCCATAAAACCTTAGTAATGACCTAGAAAATATAGACTATGATAGACTATGGAACAATAATTACTATAATACAGATTAAAAATGTGTGTTGACATGAAGATCAACAAACAAATTAAAAAGAAAGCAAAACTGCTAAATATAAGTTAGGTAATTTCTGTGAGTAATACGGTTTACCCTCTATTACCCCCTCTCAGAAAAATAGGAAAAATTTCCATTTAAACCCTAGAACGTCTCACAAACCCTATAGGAAAAAAATTACCACAAACATAAAAATAAAAGTTTTGACCAAAACTTTTCTAAAAATAAAAATTTCTCTAGGAATAAAAATTATTTCAGAAAAAGGTTTAATAAAAAAATTGATAAAACTAATATTACATGTTTTAAATGTTGTCAGAAAGTTCACATTTCAACTACTTGTCAAGTCAAGAATAAAATTAATCAATTAAAAATTTCTGAAGAAGATAAATAGGAATAGTTTACAATCTTAGAAATAATAGATTACTATGAAACTAAAAGTGAAGATTTAGGAGAATATGAAACCTCTGAATCCTTTGAAACTGAATCATCAAGTTCTGATAGTGATTCTCCTAACATCACTATAGGGTGTAGGGATAATTGTTGTCAAAAAATCAATATCTTAAATAAAAATGAAGAGCAAGAAACCCTCTTGTTAGATTTAATTTGTAAAATTAAAAATCTAGAATTAAAACAAGAATACCTTGAAAGATTTAAAAAGGTAGTTCTAAAGAAAAAAATATTAAGTCTAATAATAATAATACTGCAAGTCTTTCACAAACTCTTAAAAAATTTAATAGGATAAAAGGAAAAGAAAATGAAGTTACCTCACAGGAACTTCAATATGAAATTAAAGATATTAAAACTGAAATAAAGATTTGAAGAATTCAAACACTGAAATAAAAGAGAAATTAAATCTTTTAAAAATAGAAAATCTAATTAATAAACAAGAATTTAATGAACCTAGTAAATTACTAATTTCTGATAATGAGGTTGAAGAACCCATTAACTGTCAAGATAATGATGAACATTTCATCCAAATCATCAATCGCATAAAAATAAAAAAATGGCACATAATGGCTAGAATAATCATTCAAGATTTTGATTTCACAACAATGACTTTTAAAAATTCAGGAGCAGGTTTGAATTGTATGCACGAAGGACTAGTTCCAACCAAGTACTTTAAGAAGACAAAAGAATCTTTATCTTTTGCTAATGGTACTCGTATGCAAATCAATTATGAAATACCCACAGTCCATATTTGCCAGACAATGTATGTTTTAAAACATCATTTCTCTTAGTAAAAAATATGATTGACAAAATTATCCTAGGTTTACCATTCATTGCTCTGCTATATCCATTTTCAACAGAATATGATGGAATAATTACCTATGTCATGAATAAACCTATAAAATTTAAATTCCTCTCTTTTTCTCGTAATGAAAAATTAAAAACTCTAAAATAAAAATCTATCTCTAATTCAATAAATCTCATTTCTTGTAAAGAAAAATAATTATGTTTTTTAAAAGATGAATCAAAATTCAATAGAATTAAAGAACAACTTCAGAGTTCTATTCTTCAAAACAAAATTAAAATATTCGAACAAAAAATCTGTAAAAAAATTATGTTCTGATATTCCCAATGCTTTTTGGCACAGAAAACAACATACTATCAGTCTTTCTTATATTAAGGAATTTGATGAGAAAAATATCCCAACAAAGGCAATGCCAATTCAGATGAATTCTGAAATACTTGAGTTCTGTAAAAAGGAAATTATATAACTTCTCAATAAGAATATTATTAGAAGAAGAAAATCTTCTTGGTCCTGCTAGGCCTTTTATGTCCAGAAGGCCAGTAAAATTGAACGAGGAGTTCCTCGTTTAGTAATTAATTATAAACTTTTTAATAATATTTTAGAATGGATAAGATATCTAATACCAACCAAAAGGGATTTAATAAATAGACTTGGAGATGTAGTGATATTCTCCAAGTTTGATATGAAATTTGGATTTTGGCAAACCTAGATAAATGAAAGTGAGAAATATAAAACAATATTTGTAACTCCATTTGGCCATTATGAGTGGAATGTAATGCCTTTTGGCTTTAAAAATGCTCCTAGTGAATTTCAAAATATAATGAATGAAATCTTTAACCAATTTATTGATTTCTTAATTGTTTACATTGATGATGTACTAATTTTCTCAAAAACGATAGAACAACATTAGAGACACCTTGAATTATTTGTTAGGATAATAAAACAAAATGGTCTAGTTATCTCTGCAAGCAAAATTAAATTATTTCAATCTAAGGTTAGATTCTTAGGATTTGAAATACACCATTCTATAATTAACTCAATTGACAGTGTAATACAATTTGCTGACAAATTCTTCAATGAAATTCTAGATAAAACACAGTTGCAAAGATTTCTAGGATCTTTAAATTACATATATGATTTTTACGATAAAATGAGAATTGATTGTAAGTCTCTATTTGATAGGCTTAAAAAGAATCTCTCTCCTTGGACAACTGTCCATACTGATTTAATCATAAGAATTAAAGCTCATGTTAAGACACTTCATTGTCTTGGCATTCCTACTAATAATTCTTTTAAAATTGTCCAAACAGATGCCTTTGAAAATGGATATGAAGGTATCTTGTTACAAAAGATTTTCCTAGAATCACCTGATCAAATTGTTAGGTTTACATCTGGGACATGGTCTCAATTATAAGTTATTACAGTACAATTAAGAAGAAAATTTTATCTGTTGTATTATGCATACAGAAATTCCAAGATGATTGTAAATCTACTAAACATGTTCTAGAAAAGGATGTTAAAAATATAGCATCCAAACCTAGATGACAGTCTATATTTAGTATTTTTTATTTTGATATTGAATTTATTAAACGAATTAATAATTCAGTTCTTGACTTCTTAACTCGTAAATTCTTGCAGGGGTAGCAAAAAGATGGGGTCTAGGCCCCAAGTCTCGGGGAAAATGACTAAAGGAGAATCCTTCATACAACAATTGGCCCTTAAGGCCCAAATTAAAGAGGAGTCTTCTACTCCAAGAAATACCCAATTAACAGTTCTTGGGTCTACCAGACCTAATTAACAATCTGCTTTGGTCAATGAATTTGATCCATTTGCAGTCTCTAAACCATTTGACCCACAATTGATCATCAATCAACCACTCACCAATTATAGAAAGTCTCTCATAGGAAAACCCCCAATAAAAATATCTTTTATATTGAACACTCATCCACTCATTTTAAAAATCCAATAGAAATAGTGAAGGCCCATTACCTTCATGATTCTCATTTCGTCCCTGGACACAAAAACAAAACCCTTAGTTTCTACAGAGATAATCTCCTAAAAACAAAATCAATAAATATCAAACCCATAAACAGTGTAGAAAGAAAAATCCTCTATCATTCCTTAATTATCCTAAGAATAATAACTTTGGAAGAATGAAAAATCCATCCCTCGGGGTTAAAACCCCTTTTAAATAAAAATCAATATGATTATTTTGACTACAAACAATTTTCTTGCACCAAAATAGTGAATTTTCCCATTGTTGGTTTTTTAAATTTCGACAAAAATTTCAAAGTCAATTTACCAAAATGGTTTTCAAGACGGTGGTCGATCAATGGCCCTGTTTTTGAAATATTCCCAATCTAATTACAACAGAGTTTCAGCTTATTTTTAAAATTATTTAAACCCTCAACAGTTGAGGCCTCTTTTCCCCCAATAATTTATTTTGTAAATAAATATAAAATTTCATGGATTTTGAAGTGGCAATACGCCATTGAAGGGGAAATTCTGACCAGACAATACTATGAAAAATGGTGGGACAAATTCAGTACATTAAAGATATCCGCTTTCATAAATGAAGAATTAGCAAAATCACAGCCCCCCCCCCCC